>JADRCO010000038.1:0-66007 GCA_021464525.1 Rhizophagus sp. LPA8_4_AMF | reverse complement strand
TCCGGATAATAATATTGTTATTGTACGGGCGCTTAATAATGATCTGATGTGGCGCTTCGCGTCACATCATACCATTATCAGTTATTAAGCACGCCCGTACAATAACATACAAATAATAAAAATATTAATTTTTAAAATAAAAACTAATTTTTGCGAAGCATATAATAAAAAATATTTAATTTTCACTTAATTTTGCAATGTATTATTAAATATTAATAAAAAACATTAATTTTAAAATAAAACATTTTCTTTTTGCGAAATATTATTAAAATTATTAAATATTAATAAATAGTTATTGAATGGGGGAAAAGAGATATCGATCGAAGACCGATATCCCCCATCACATAACTGAGTTATTAGTTCGAATCATTAGGAATACTGCGGTGACCAATAGGAATTAATGCTACTAATAACGATTTCATAAAAACATCTGTCATTAAAATCCCACATATTCCTAATTGACTGAACAATAACAAAAATTATCGCACGACCCTATAGGATCATGCTAATTTTTTTGACCGATATTTTTATTATTGTTCAATATTGATATGAGAAGTTTATTTTGCGTTCAATATTGAAAAGAAATTTCTATTTAACTGTTAAAGCATGATCTGCAGTAGCCGTACGATAAAATACATCACTTCGTGACGTTAACCAATATAAATACAACACCGGACAATATCCATTAAATATTAATTTTTTAAAAATTATTTACGTATTAAAGTATTAAATAATGCATCGGGATAGTAATGAACGTCGGGAATAATGTAGTTTCGGGATTTTTGTCAGGATTGTGAACGTCGAGTTTATGTTATAATAACGGGATTCTGATCGTCGAACGGCTCCCACTTTCCTCTTAAAATCCACGTGGAAATCCAATAGTTCTAATTTTTTTCGGCGTAGATCCACAATTCGATTATATGGAATTCCACATGTTCCTATGTCCTGATGCATTTTTACATGTCAAAGTAAGACACGTAGCGGTTGAGCTTTCGTAAATCGATTACTCTTGAACTGATATAAAAAGCGATCGAAATGAGCAAAATTAAAGCACTTCTTACACTTGATGCTTCTACGGCCCCCACTACAAATAATTTTTTTACAATCATTATTGTGAATAGATAATATAAAATGCCGATCAATAAATTTACTGTATATAAAATACGGGATTTCTTAAATTCATATATGAAAAAAAATCGATCCTTTTTGATCGTTCCATGATCTTTCCGCAATAATAAGCTTTAATATAATAATCGTATTACAATGTCATCAAAAAAATAATTACGAACAAAGAACTCCGTATGTTCAAAGAATTAATTTAAGTAACATGAGAGCTAAGAGGAAACCTCAAAAACCTTGTCCAGACTGTAAGGAAACGAACGACTGCAATAAAATAGAGAAATTATTTGACTATTTTCATGAAAATCTCATAAAAACAGGATAAGGTTAATCAATTTTCTATAAATTTACTTTAATCGATGTCTCTTGCGAATTAGAATACGATTTATCATCTTTAGAAAACCTACATAATTAATTCAAATCTACGCGGATAGTATCGTAATGACCATTTGGTTTGTTTTGAATAACATATTCGATTTTTTTTGCGAAAGACTTTACACGTGACGCTTCGTGTACACGTGACGCTTTGTGCGGTTATTAATTGATATTGCAAATTTTTTATCGTCCTTGATTAAACGTTGTACTCCTCCTATATGACATAAAATAAAAATAATATCGTCCTTGATTAAAGCTTTTTACCGGAAATTTTTTAAACGAGATCGTTATTTATATTAATTATGAAATTTTATGTGTTCAAAAGTCAGTAAATAAATCTTAATATGATTAATATATACCGCCAATTTTATAAAAAAAAAAAATAATAAATGTTCTTTATTTAAAAAAAAAAAAAAAATCTTTACCCTTTTTTCGCTTTTTCCATCCAGAAAATAAAATTTGGTAAAATTAATAATACCTAAGCTTTTAAGACAGCGTTATAATCCTTCGTATTTGAGACTTTAAAGTTCGTATAACGAGACGACTCAAAAAATGTATGGACGCAATTCCTTAATAATTATATAAAATTATTTAAAAAAATCCATGCTTCTCCTTTTGATTAATTGCACACCAAATTCTCTTGCAACATCGTAATACTCTCGGCTAATATCCGTTCTATCCAACTTTCCAGAAATTTCCAAGAGTTTTAACTCGCTACCATTATTTACACATTCTTCAAAAAAAAGTTTTAAATCATTACTATTAAACAACAAACCATTCATAACTCTAAATTGAATTTTTTGTAAATTTTTTGGAATAAATTTACCAAAATTTTTAAAATATTCTCCCCATAATGAACCTTCACCACATTCCGATAATATTATACTAAGATAATTTAATTGATCACATGATTTAATTATTGAAATTAATTCACTGGGAAAAATTTTAGGAATTTCTAAATGAATTAAAGAACGTGAATAAATTGAAATTTGTTTAAATAATTGACAATCTTGTTCATTTAACCTTCCATAATTTATAATTAATTTAATTAAAGTATTCGAAGAAGATTGAATAATTTTAATTAAAAATTCTTTTGAAAAGTTCGTATAATCATCTAATACCAATTCGAAAATCTCAAGTTTTGTTAAACTTTCCGCCCAAGGATTTAAATTATCATTTAATTCTTTACATTCATATAATTTTAATTCCCTAATATTTTTAAGAGAACATAATGATCTTAAAACTTCTTCATTTATTTTACCAAATGATAAATTTGTAAAATTTAATTTTTGTAAACTTTCACATTGAGTTGATAATGAATTAAGAACGATATTATAATTATCATCCAGACTATTTCGTATGTAATGATAACGTTCTGATAAAATAACATGTCGCAATTTCTTTTGCAAAGAAATAAATCTAGATATTGAATTTGCTTTTTCAATGGAGTTGATTCCTTCGTTATAAAGTAAACTTAAGTTACAAATATTATTTGAAAGAGCAGAGTAAAGATCTTTTTGATCTTCATATTTACTAATATAATTTAATTTTTTTAGATTGCTCAATTTACTTCTTCCATTTCTATCCTTGAACGTTAATAAATCAATGGTACAATTAAAAAATTCATTGTCTTGTATTGTAAATAGAAATTCTAATATTAATAAATTATTACAATTTTTACATAAAGATTTTACAAGATAATTCATTATTGGGATTGAAATTTTTGAGAACCGACGTTGCGTCGTATTATTTTTTGGTATATAAGGGGGTAACCATATTTTACGATAATGAAATAATTTAAAACAATCAGTAAACGTTTCATTAAAAATTAAACCACGAATAAAAACAATATAATTAAATGTTGATGATGAATAAGGTGATAAAGGAGGTTTTTTATTAGGACGAGAGAATAATTTATGTATATGAGAAACATTTGAATTTATAATTAATTCTATTTCAGATTTTGGAATACAATTTAATAAAGTACGAATGAGCTGAAAAATTTTTGAAATATGAGAATCAGAATAAATTACATAATGAAACGGGTAAGCATATAAGAATGGTGTTGATATTCTACACCAATGTCTCGATACTAATGTACAAGGGTATAAAATTTTAGCCGACATGGTGGCCAAGGTATCATCATCATCATCAATAAGGTACAAAAAGATTTTTTCCAGGCATTCTGAAAGTAAAATTGAAGCTGCCATGGTTAATTAATTAATTAAATCAAAGTAAAAAAAAAAAAAAGGATTTTCTAACAATGTAAACGTTTATTTTTGAGTCAACTATTTTTGTTGAACAAATGATCTTTATAAACTCGTATTTATTCGGCGATCTTTTCCAAATTTTTTATGCGGCTTTTATGCGGCTTACAAAGCTACAAATTGAAATATGTATTTTATGCATACATATACGCACGATATATTAAGGAATATATACGTGGTAAATAAATGTATATATATATAAATATATAAAGAATTTTAATATTTATAAACTTCGTTGGGAAAAAAAAATTCATCAGAAAGACGTTTCATTGGTGAATAAAAAAAAAACCTTTATTGCCTTGTTCTTTAATTAATTACGCCAAGAAACAACTTGCTTTTATAATAAATAACTCCGGTTTTTGTTATTCGTCCACATGTTTGTGGAACGGGACGTATTTAACTATAAAGCAAGTTTTGTTAATAATATGATAATTTTTGCCAAGAAATGAAATTAATCGGAATTGGATGATCCGACTCCGAAACGGACCGAAAATCCCCGAGATTTTTTTCGTAATGTGTACAATAATATGTTGCACACTAATACATAAAAGTCCTTTGTTTGTACTTATAATAATACTCAATGCGACTCACCTGATTGTGAGTTTTTTGACAACTATCCCAAATAAAGGATATTGGCAAAAAAATTGTCAGTACTAAATAGAGTGTTCTCATTGTAAGATTGTGTTCTCATTGTAAGATTAAAATTTAAATCTGACAAGCAAAAATCTTAAATCTATAATCAGATTAATATGAATATGTACATAAAACCGTCCATATATTTTATGATCTGATGGATTTTATCAAAATTAGATCCTCTCCCACTTTAAACTTTCCAGGTTAGAATTGGGATACATGCCATTTTTAAATCATTGACGTATCAAAAATTAATTTTATTTATAGATTTATTAAATAAACAAAAAAAAATTTTTAATTTTTTCTATTTTCTAAAATTTGTGACATCTATTATTGTTGTATAAATATTGTTAAAAATTTTGAAATTTAATTCACTAGAACCAGCTATGAAATAAAATGTTATTGACTCTATAATTTTTTTATATATCTATCTAGTTGAAAGTTTGAATTTTTAATTTTATATCATATTCTTTAGCAACATCAAAATAATGCTGACCAAAATTAAACTTTCCTTTTATTTCTAAATATTTTAAATTTCCATTATTATTTCTACAATCTTCAAAGAAACATTTTAATGTCTTGCTACTAAAAATATATGTGTTAATCTCTTTAAATATAATTTTTTGTAAATTTTTTGGAATAAAATTACCTAAATTTCTAAGACACACTTCCCAACTTCTATCATCTGATAAAACTGTACAAATATAAACTAATTTAATACATGATTCAAATATTTTAATTAATTCATCCGGATAAATTTTGGGAAGATCTAGATATAACAAAGAATTTGAATAAATTGATATGTGTTTATACAATTGTGTGAGCTGCTTTCCCTTTCTTTTATAACTTATAATTAATTTTAACAATGTATTTGAGGATGTTTTAATTAATTGAATTAAAAATTCTTCCGAAACAATTGAATTATAACCATTTACAAGTTCGAATACTTCAAGTTTTAATAGATTTTTTGTCCAAGAGATTAAATTATCCTCTATTCCTTTACATTCATATATTTTTAACTCTTTAATATTTTTAAGTAAACATAGAGATCTTAAGGAATTCTCATTTACATTAACTAATGTTAAGTACTTAAATTCTAATATCTGTAAACTTTCACATTGTGTAGTTAATGAATTAAAAACGGAATTATAATCACGATATCCACGTTCAGATTCACATACGTATTCCGATAATATAATATGTTTCAAATTTTTTTGTAAAGAAATGAATCGGCATAATGAATCAACAGAGTTGAATCCTTCATTATATAATAAATTTAAATTACAAATATTGTTCGAAAGAGCCAGATAAAGATCTTTTTTTTTGTTATTTTGAATTACACTATTTGCATATAATTCTTTTAGATTTCTCAATTTATTTTTTCCAATGTAATCCTCGTAAATTAATGATTCAATCATATCAAACCTAATTTCATTATTCCTTATTATGAATGGAAGATCTAATACTGTTAAATTATTACAATGTTTTAAAATGTATTTTAAAAGGTGTTTTATTATTGAGATTGATATTTTTGAGAATTTATTTTGTGTCTTATCATTCGAAATGTAAGGGGATAACCATATTTTACGATAATAAAATAATAATGAATCAGAAAGTAAAGTATCATCAACAACTAAACCATATATAAATTTAACATAATTAAATGTTGTTGAAATATCAAAGGATGATGTGGATTTTTTATTAGAACGAAAGGAATTAAATAATAATTTTTGTATGTTAGAAGAATCCGCTGCCGATATAATTTGTTCAACTTCAGATTTTGGAATGCAGCATAATAATGTACGAATCAATTTAAAATATGATTCAGATTTGTTCGAATTATTCGAATTACGATGATAAAAATAATGAAATGGATAAGAATATAAGAATGGTATTGAGATTCTACACCAATGTCTTGAAACTAATGTGCAAGAATATATATCTTTGGTTGATTTATGATTACGATTATTATTGTCTAAAAGGTTTGAAAAAATCTTTTCTAAACATTCTGAAATTAAGTATTTCGCTGCCATATTAAATAGAAGAAAAAACTTTTCTTAGAACAAAGTTACAGATATTTATAGTGTACGCAATGTAGATCCGTACTATTTTGGATTCATCCGATCATTTGAACGTATCATTTGAATGAAATTTCGAATCTTCCGTATTATTTTTCCAAAACTAGCACGAAAGGATCATGTGGTTACACAAAACCAAGTAAGGGGAAAAAGAAATCCGCCTAAAAATTTACATTTTTTACTTTCAGGAGCATCTATTCTTTAAAAAAAACAGAATTCATAATCATTTTGTCAATGTTGCCCAAAAATAAAATAAAAATAATCATGAAGTAATTGACCAAATTATTTGTCATGTGTTCAATTATTTAATCTAACGGGCGACTGATGATAGAGATTTACGAATAATTTTAATTTAATAACAAAGGATCGACAAGATAATATTTAGATATTTTTGAAAAGTGTCATTTGTTGAAGAATTTATGAATAGTTCGTTACGTCCATATTATTTAAAAATTTAATAAATATATTATAATTAAACGTAATGTTAAGAAATCTAATATCGCATTTAATTAATGGAAAAAAAAATTATTTTAATTCATTTTTTCTTGTATACATTGTTTATATATATAACCTTTAACTACAGTATGTGGTGAGAAAGTCATGTGAAGCCGTCTTTATATCTTTGTAAATTTTCCTTTCTAATAGTCTTTTTTCACATAGCGTGAAACCTAGTATTTGTCACACAATTATTTGTCAGCCGACCATGATATCATACATTTAAACCATCTAAAATGGCACACATTAAAGACTCTGCAATACAAACAATCAAGTGTAAATACAATCTAATATAAAGAATGATCGCGCTTTTTAAGAATCAAGACTATTCACATTTATTTATAAAATACAACAATGGAATAACAAAAAAGACCTCTTTGTATATGGGTAGCGGCAAAGTTTTTTTTTTATTACTATATTAACGTAATTTCCGCAAAAGCGTATTCCAAAATCGATGCTGCGAATTATATACAGTAAAAAGGCAATGTAAAATTAAATTAATCAAAAGAAATTAAACATTTTTGTTAATAGTTTTTGATATTATTTCTTTTTACAATAATTATAACATAAAAATTCTGTCTCATCTGATTTTCTTCGATCGACACGATATTCACATTCGGTCCTTAAATCGCTATTGACGAATGAACGATTTCTTTGGCCATAATACGAATTAGGTGAATTTAGAAATCGGAGGAAAGAAATTGATTTATAAAAAGTACTATTTACAATTGGACTGTTTGAATTGTTTGGACACATGTCACGTTTTAAAACTCGTTAAAGAATATTTAATCACAACCATCATTGGTTAGCATTTTGCTTCTTTTATGAACAATGTGAAAACTTGTGTAACGAGTTTAATATCTTATCTGATAAGAGTTTTAGAAATTTTTTTTATAAAAGCTCAGATAATCCTTTGGTAAATTCCTCGTTTCATCTTAGAAATTTGCATTGATTGTATTAATTTAATTAAACGCGATAAAGTAGGATAAATTATATAATTGAATTTTCTATCTACATTTAATTCATTATTGTTTCAATGTCTCCAAGAAATGAGCAAATACAAAGAAATTATAATCAAAGAGCACTCTGTACATCACGATTTGTAAATCAAGATCAAAATCAAAATCAAAATCATAATCGTAATTCGCAAATTATTAATTCCATTACTATTGATCGAATTGCTCGAATAACTACACCGCAAATTACAGATAATCTTTTCGCAAATGATTTATTTAACGGAACAAATTTTCATAATGACAATAGTCTCGAATCTTTAATTTTACCCGCTGGATCTTCGGTACCTTCGTTTTTTCCTTGAAATTTTTTCGCTAAAATGAAATATTTTATTTTTTTTTACTTAATTTCATTTATTATTTTTTCTTATATAACAAATTGTATATTATATTATGAGATTCATTATAAGTTTTTTAAGGTTTAATCTTATTTCATATCAAAAAGCAATAAGATGAGTAATAAAATTCTTTTGAAAAATCATATAACTATAAAGTTTTATGCGTGGCAAACCTTAATTTCCTGCTTCTCAGAATCGCTAGCCCAGGATACCAATTTTCAAACGCGCTGCTTAATTTCATGTATGTATTATAACTATAAAATTTGTAATTGGTTTATCGATTGCAATTCTTATTTAGCATTTATAAATGTCTTCAACCATTTATATTTCGAAATGGGCTTATCCTTAGTCACGTGATACAAAAAGTATTATTATTGGTTCTGGACTAAATATCAATTACTGTAGGACGAAGTGCTGGATCGGTTCTAGACTGGTTCTAGAATCGGGTCCTTAACTCCTTATATAAAATAGGATAGGACCGGGTCCAAGACTGCAGAGTCCATGATTTAAATAATTTTAAAGTAGATAAAGTAGATAATAACACGAGCTCCGTGATTTTCAATCTTCGCATTTATTAATACAGATACGGTTAAGGTCACCAGATCTGCATTTGCTATTGAACATTTAAAAAATACCTTAATTTGGTATAATTATATTTGATAAATTATTCATTGAATATACTTTATTTTTCCATTTAAGGGAAATTTAGAATATTATAGCATCTAGTTATGGTAAAAAAAGGTTCCGAAATAATCTTACGTAAAAAGATTATGTAAGCTCATTTAAGCTTATTTATTATCATTTATCTTATTTTTTGAACTTTGAATTTTTGGTCTTTTCAATGCTTTCTCATCATTTTAAATGAAAAATATAAATATAAAGTTTTTTTATTTGCAATTTTAAATCAGTCGTACAATAAAAGTTTGTAAAAAACACTATTATCCTTCTGATTTTCATATGAAACTCAATATTAACGACAAATTTGGTTGAAAAGTTATGAAATTAGAATGTCCGCAATAATTGTATCATTCAATATAATTTATAAATTTCGCGAATGTTTTTATTTATCTTCAGTCATTTACTCTTTTACTTATTGGCTAATGATTGATCGACAAATTGTAAATAAATTCTTTTTTTCATTATCCTCTTTATTCAATTTATTCTTTTATTCTCGATTAAAACCATTTGTATCACATAATCCACATGATTTACACGAGAAATTGCCGTATGAACTTTGGTTATATTATGACAGGAGAATCTCCTTTGGGCGCTTCATTCCCCACTAAGAAGAGGAGGGCAATCAGAAATCGAACCTGCTCCCTGATAAGTCAAAGGTTCAAGCATACTAAAATTGGTTTAGAAATTATTTAAAATGTTAAATAATTTAATAATTTAAATGTGACAAGCAAGGGCGTTTAAATAGATTTTACGAATTGGGTGAATTTTATACAACAAAATCTATATCACTTTGTCATAATCAATCGTTTTCCTAGTATCATTAAATCGAATCGTCTGAACCAAATTACAATAAATCTTTTTCGTTAATATTTCTTTAACAGAACGAGATTTAATAATGACAACAGTCTTGAATCTTTAACAAGAGATATGCAGCATACATGGTAAAATATAAACTTCAAAATGTTCCGATCAGACTAATTTAACTTCAATCAACCCTAAACTCGATTAGAAAAGAACTATCATATTATGCATTTATCAAACCTCAAACTTTTCAAGCGTACCAAATTGGGTTACTAAAAATATGCCATATGGCTCAATGCTATATAAAAAAAATTTATTGGTTAAAATGCTAAACAGGCAAAAAAATAGGATCAATAATTAAAAATGTTTGCCCCAGAAAATTTACCCTTCTTCAAATTACTCGCCTATATCTACGGCATGATGACGTTCATTTGTGTTATCTATATTGTATTCAGGGGTTTCTTGTCAGGTTACTTTAATGGTTTAATTGTGTTGCTTACATGGTAAATTGGCGAGAAATTAAGTGAACTTTTTTTTAATTCCCAAAAACCTTCTTTTCAAAAATGCATGAATTAAATCTATAAATAAAGTATAACCCACTTCGAGCGATAGATAAAAAATTATTGTTATTTCTCCAACTTCCTTCGGAAGCATACTTAAATAGGAAAAACTCGGCTTAAAAGCCTACTAGATTGTATTGTGTTTTTCTTCTATTTTCTCAAACTGGTAAGGCGTTAGATTACTTGGAAAGTTTCAGAGCTTCTTGGAGAAGATTTTGCATAAACATTCAAACTGAAAAGCCGGGAGATATTTATTTTGACTTATAAATCGAGTGCTTATTTTCAGATAACGGACAATATTGACGGGTGCGCGAAAACTCTTATCGTCCATACCGTATAGCACTGCCTAAATACCCTGGGTCTATATCAATTTCAGCAAATTAAAAATTGAATCGTACCCGGAGGTACCTTGTATGGAGCATGGAAAAATCGGCCAGAATTAGCCTTATTTTACCAGGATTAAAAATTATCCTCTACATAACATACCCGGGTATATATAAGGGGGTACGCCTAATGAAAGGGGGGTACCTTAGTCAGTGCTATACGGTATACAGTATGAGAATAATTCAAGGCCAACATTTAGGTCGCCAATGCAAGGCTTCGAGGTTTCTCCTTTACTTCCGAAGATTAATATCATAAATGTACTACTATCGATATTTGTTCTGTAGTTATCAAAGGCATTCGACTATTCTCATCTGAGAGAATTGATATGCTTCTGAAAGCCTATTAAGAAATTGAGCTATATATGCGTGAGAATCAAAGAATCAAAACCTGATACTTCATCAGGAGTTATTTTCTATCATAATTTCACGCTAGGCGTAATTGGATAATGACACAAATTTAACTCGTTTACTCATTCTCTATAAAAAAAAGTGGATACGTTTTCTATACGGGATTTATACGGAAAAATACGTTTACATACTGAAAGATACGTTTTGAATACGGAGAGATACTGAATTGGTCAATTTTCCATATCTCAGTATATACGTTTTTTCAGTATCAATCCATATAAAAACACGTCTTTCAGGATACGGAAAATTGACCAATTCAGTATCTCTCCGTATGCAAAACATTTCTTTCAGTATGTAAACATATTGTTCCGTATAAATTCCGTATAAAAACGTATCCACTTTTTTTATAGGGATTCGTATTACCACGAGAGTGCTGATCTTGTTTAATGAAGCTTTATTATTATTTAAGTGGAAAGATTTAGTAATTTCTTTTCTAACATTCATCTTTAAGAATTAATAATACTCGAAGTTTAATATATTTAATCTCCTTAAATTTTATCGCTACAAAACAGTTGATTTTATCTCTTTTAATCCTGAATAGAAATATTTCCGATAAGATTGGTTTGAGACCTACTGTCTATATATATATAATAACGCGCCAACATACAAAAGAGATTCTTAATAAATCTAAAATAAGCTGCGATTTTGTCTAAAATATATTTGCCCATTGTGACGAAAAAATATAAGATTAAAACAATGCGATATACAGTAATTACTATATTACGCAAAGTTATGAGTTTTATAAAAAAAGCAATTTAAAGCAAATCAAGTTTCTTTTTGTTTTGCATACGACAGTAAAAAAATGATGATTCCTAATAAATCATGTTCTAAAATTAAACATCTATATGAAAATAAAAAATAATATAATAACCCACCTAGCTATTTAAAGAAGCATGATACATAAATAATAGATTTTGCATTTAAATAGATTATTTTCTATGTGCATATTATGCAACAAAATCTTGTAATAAAATCACGTCCTACAGTAATTTCGCAAGTTAAAAAATGTGTTTTTTGTTTTATTACTGTAACCTCGTTAGTTAAGTACAGAAATGCATTTGCCATTACGATAAATATATAAACATTTAATTAATAGTTTTTACGGACATGATGACCCGTGACCCTGGGGTGTTCTGTCAACATAGTTTAGCAAACCTATATCAAGTCCTATAGTAAAATTTACAATTGATTTTTTTTTTGTTGCTTTCCGTTATAGTATATATTAGCAGTTAGTTTTGAAACCGGTTTTATTTCCGAAATCAAGGTTCATTTACTAATGTTAATGTACTTATAATTATAATAACAATAAAATTGCTTCAAATAATACAAATTACAATTACAGTTTTAATTATTAAAGTATTTTTCAAAAAGCTCTGTTGCAATATCAGGTTCAGATTGCTTAAATCTATTCGTTGCCTATCTTCTTTACCCAATGATATTTCTGAATTAGTATCATTATTTAGCCTTGTTAACATCTCTAAAGTATTTACAAGTTTTGTTCATCCATATTATTTAGAATTTCATCAAATTTTCGTTTTTTGTCATTTTTCTTTGTCTCTCACGTAAATGTTGGGCTTGTTTTGAAATTTGAGTCATTTTCCCATTAAATTTTTCGAAACTTTAAAACTTTAATAACTCTTGCACTATTGACATTTGTATAATATTAAAAGTTTAAACAACTACATGATAACTTTGAGAAACTTAAATTACCTCGTTTTTTTTGGTAAAATCTTGAAGAAAAAAATTTTCCTATGAAGCTATGCCCGAAAGTATCAATTTTTATTATAAAAATAGATTTTTTTTATTTTTTTTAAAAAACATGGTATTTTACGAAAGAAATAACTGTTCAGAGCACTCTCACGAAATTTGGAATGAGAATAAGAGAAAGTTTCAATGTTATTAGAGTATAAAAAGTGCACCTATTTAGTGAGAGATTTCTTATAACTAATTTTAAACTATAGTGCTACATATTTTAATACGGATAAAATTCCATACGCATAGTAAATTTTACTATAGGACTTGATATAGGTTTGCTAAACTAATAAACTATGCTGACAGGCATGAACTCGACTCAACCCGTCGAGTCGGGTTATACCTTTTAATTTGACCCTGGTGACCTGAATATTTTATATTTTTAACTAAAAATTAAATTTATAAATACAATATGACGAGTCGGCCCGGGATATTCGAATCAAATCATCACCGAGTCGAATTTAGTTCGTTTTACACTTGGGTCAAGTTCGAGTTATCTCAAAACCCGACTAATAACTCCAATGTATTGTGAAAGATTGCTCATCAAAGACAAATTTTCTTATACAATCTTAAATTAAAATAGAACTCAACTCACCAATGAATCATATTAAGCTAACTACCTATAGAAATTTACATGCTAACACCTTTTTACTATGAAAAATGATTTACATCATGATTACATCATTTACGCCAATTTCATTTATTGTTCCAGCATTCAGCGTATAAAATGTATTTTCCCATAAATAAATGACAATAATTACTCGGATTGTAAATAAACGTATAGGAACAGAATGGGCGACCTTCACCAAAGACTCACTGAACTTAGAAGATGCCTTGATGACGGATTAATAGATCAGAATAGTTACGATTCTGCTTGTATTGGTGTAATGAATTTCTGGATAGGTAAGTTAAGAAAAAAGCTTTACTTTTATTACAAAAAAAATTTTTACGTTCTTAACTTAAATATCATTTTATAACCAATAGCGAATCCAGGAGTACCAGAAAGGTCGTTCTGGCAAAAGTTGTACGATGTGGCAGATAGGTTCATGCAAAATATAATTAGACCAATTATCGAACGTGTTAACCGTTTTCTTATCGGTAATTAAGAATGAACATTCCGTGGCGAGACAACTCGTATATTTAACGTACGTCTAAAAATATATTGCGAGTTGGTTTACTTGAAATCCAAAAGTAATTTTAAAAATTTTAAACCTATTTTTTATTAAAGTTTTCTTTTCAATCATTTACCGACGTGTTCATAATAATTGAAAGACGTTGCATTTGTTGTTATATGCAAATATAAATGTTTGTTATCAAAATGTAATAGTAATACAGTATCTCTGTGGTTAATCTCAGAGAAGAAAGATTCGTTTGACATACGGTAGTAAATAAAAAATAAATTTCAAATTAAAAAGCCAAACGCGTTTAATAGGTTTTACGAATTGTACAAGAAAATCTATGTCACCTTGAATCTTAATAAGAGCATCACATATATAAACATCAAAACGCCAGACTAATTTAAATTTCAACCAAACCTCATTCCGATTTAAAAACTATCATATATGATTACTAAAATACATTATATGACTAAATGCTAACTTAAATAACAAAACAATTTATTGGTTAAAATGTTAAACAATCATATAAATAGGATCAATAATTAAAAACATTTGCCTCTAAAACATTTGCCCTTTCTCAAATTACTTACGGTTTTACCCACGCTTAAGATTTTCAGTGAATTGATAAAATGATAATTGTCTGTATTGCATTCCAGGGTTTCTTCACAGGTCTCATGTGTGCTAGATGATATTTCTGACCGTGAACTCTCTGGGTACTTTAGTGGTCGCCTATTTTTAATTGTGATGAATTTTTGGTACTGGTGAGAAAAATTAAGTGAATATCTTTTTCATCCCCAAGTAAGACGCATGAACCAAGGCCTACTTCAAAAAACTTTGATTGTAGTATTTTTCTCCTATTTTCTCTTACTGGTAAGGCGTTAAGTTTCTCGGAAAATTGTAGCTTTTTGAATCTTTGCATAAACGATTCAAACTGAGAGATTTTTTTGACTTGTAAATAGAGAAAGTTTATTTTCAAACAACGGACAATATATTGACGACTGCATTTTCGTTCGGGAAAGTATATCATCCATTATGAGAACAATTGAGGGCAACATCCAGGTCGCCAACTGAATGTAAGGCTTCGTGAACGATGCTTTACTTCCGAAGATTGATATCAAAATGAACTATCGATATCTGTTCTGTAGTTGTCAAAAAAGATTTAAAGAGTGTGATTCTAATATTTCGTTTACCATCAGCTATTGTATCATTTGTCTTTATGAAACTCGGATAAATATCAACGTCAAAAACAGTAGTGCATATTCGTACCGTATTTTATTTATTTTAGAAATACTTTTATCTTCTTAATACTCTCATGATTTTTTTAATATAAATGATTATTCTCAGGAATAAAAGAAATGAAGTAACTGTATAAGTATCATTAAATTAATAAATCAAATAAAATATAAACATTATCAAATTATTTTCGATTCATTTGTTTCGAAATTCCAAAAAAAAAATTTATCGAATTAATTATTTATAGAAAAAAAAGCACAACTCAATAAATTATCCGAAGTATCCTAATAATTCAGATCTGGTAATAAATGAATCTATAAAAAAAGAAAAAATAATATCAAAAAAAGAAAATTTATTAATAATGTACTTATGTACAGACCAAGTGACGTGACAAACAGAGTTCAGCTCTATATATTCTCAAGTAAAAAATGTATATTCAGTAATATTTTAAGATGGGCAAAAGAATCTTGATATGATTAATAGATAACTGCAAACAGTATATCGAATCAAATAGAAAACTTGATGAGAATGCAAAAATATCCAAATATTAGATATTAGATATAGTATTTTTTTTTTTTTTTTTTAATTTTGTATTTTTTTTTTTTTTTTTAACTATGTATTATTATTTATTACACATATATAAATTGCTTTATAAAAAATTAAATTATTCCACAGCTATATTATTAATGAACTACTGTACATCTTTTACTAAAAATGCTGAAGGTGTGCGCTTTCGAAAGCAATAGATAAAATTAGAAATATAATAAATTATTACTTATCAATCCGACCCGAATTTGACTCAGGATCTACCAATTTTCAGAAAAATACCTATAAAATCAAAGAGCACCGATGTATGAGTAACACGGGCCACTGTAACGATCAATTAGTAAAAAGGTAATTTATAAATAGTTGTCATCAAGAAAACGAATAGGAAATAAGGAATTTAACGTCACCTTTATTAGGGACCGCCAATCAGATACTAACCACCCTACTTAAATACTTCCTCCAACCTCCATTAAGTATGCGTGTGAGAATCCTTATCATAGTCCTGCCATGTAAGAGAAGATTTAGCGGCATTCCTCATTATAATTTAATCGTTAAATTATAATGATTCGGTATCCTGAGATGACGCGTGTGTTATCAGTAAGGAACAGGTCTCTTACCTCTTTTTACTTTTGCTTGTAAATTATATTAAGGATTCCGACTTTACTTAGAGCAAGTGTGAGAGAGTATCTTAACCAGCAAAATATATATAAAAAAAACAATTTTTTAAAAAAAGCATTTTTAAAAAAATATCCTCAGCGCAGTATTTGAAACACCAAAAAGAAAGGGATAAGAAAACTACAAAGTAGGAATAAAAAAAAGGAAAATAGGTTACTTGCTGGAAATGATAAGAAAGAGGAGGAAGAGAAGTAAGGAATTTTTTAAAAAAAAATTCGGATAGAGAGGTATTTTATATAAATAAATTGTCATACAAAGATTTTTTCCCACGGAGTTTGCTATAGTCAGAGTATAAAAAGATTATTGATCATATAACGCGCTTAAAAATGTATTGATATCCGCCGACAAAAATTTTTTCATAGCTAGAGATTGTAATAACAAATGGTTTAAACATGACACGACGGCACGTTGGGTGTCCTGTCAACTAATTGAATCAAAACTATATATAGTCTCATATTAAAATTTATTAATCAATTTCACCAAATGTCTTCATTTTTCCTGGTAAATAATTCTAAATTTTTTAAGTATAATGACTTAGGCATCATTTATCATTCTAACATATTAATCCATTTAATAAATACATTATAACCTAAAAAACAATGGGATACCTCGCTTTCTTGAAAAAAACTGAAAAAATAATTTTTTATTTAGAGTGCTATGTTTAAAAAGCTTGTTTTGTTATTTTTTGAAATATGAACGATATTTTTTTGAAAAAAAACGAGGTATTACACAAAAGATACAATATTTTAAAACGTTTTTGTAAAATTTGGAGCGAAATAATAAGAAGAGTTTAATGTCATTAAAGGTTAAAAATTTATCGATTTAGTGAGAAGTTTATTATAAGGCAAATATAAACTTTGGTAATTGTGTCGGAATTACAAAAAAATCTTTAATAGTAAATTTACTATAGGACTAGATATAGTATTGTTAATCTATGTTGACAGTACACCCCAACGACACGTGTATAATATCAAGGTCCGCTTGTAAGATTGATTAACGCGATTTGTATATTAGAAATATATTATTTTTACGTTTAACAAATACAAAAATCACATGCCGAGAGACACTCGGTATGGTTTCTATTTTATTTTAATTTCACCGAGTTTTATGACAAATATGCCTTTATTAGACTAGGGATTGGAACCGGTTAAGACGGTTAACCGGTTAATACTACATTACTATAATTCTGGTCAGATTTATATAATGCGGCCCAAAGACATGTCATTTTCTGTCACGTGCTCTTAAACTTTAAGTTTTAATGCCGAATTTTTTTCTATTTTTTTCTATTTATTGATAACAGTTTTAATGAAATATGATCTTCCTGCAACTAAATATGCAAGTAAAATCAAAAATCGGTACAATTTGCAACAAAAAAGTTTTTTAATATTAACCGGTTAATTAACCGGTTAAGACCCTTGGTTAACCGGATATTAACCGGTTAAGGTTTATTTGGACGGTTCCAACCCCTATATTAGACAGGGCGGTTCACACAAATTTTATAAAATCAGTAAGTCAACTTGAGTTACTTATATGTATTAGATATAGGTGCTAATTCTAATAATAGTATAGGATACTACTACTCCAGATTCACGAATCCAATCATGACCAGAGGCAGTAGCCATATTCGATATGAAGCTACCAGTCATTTGGCCTCATCTTTGGTTTTATCTATGTATTCCAGAAGAAGAAAAGTAAAGTCAAACGCCAGGGCTTTCATTTTGAGAATGGAGTAGCTGCGCCAAGCCAACAAATTATAGAGACGTCGCAATAGGTGTAAAACAACAAGGGTCGTAAGATAATGTAAAATAATATTTTGAATTAATTAATTAATTAGATATTTTTTTATAGACAGATGATGAAGCATAAGTCCTGAGATATTAATGGTGTCAATTTTATGATTACGTTATTACTCAATGACAATCGTCAGCTAACTAGTTTGCGAGGGAACATTCTCGTAGTTAATTATTGGTGAGACAAATTGAGGAGCTAAATTAGTATAAAAATTATAAATTATAGTAAAAAATATTTCTATTTGTGGAAATTATACATGATAAATGATTATTTTGCTTTTTAAAATTTTAATTTTGGTATAAACTTTGAATAATATTTTAATCTATAAATTTCGTCAATGATTTGCAAAAATTTGTTCACAAAATTCTTCCTTACTGCGGTAGTAGTTATCGCTAAAAAGAAAATTTTCGATTTGAAAATTTGATAATTTCGCCTTTCTATAACTTTTAAGGAAAATTTAGTCATAAAAGATCACGATAATATTCTAAATATATTACCTTTACATAAATACAAGTATCATTAGATGATTTTTAAAAATATAAATGAGACCAAAAAAAACCAAAAAATTCTAAAATTGTCAAAATTCAAATAAAAATTCATTTTACTCTTTTAATAAAAAAATACTCTTAAATGAGTAGCATCACTTACTGACTGGATGAACAGGTCAAGAACGAACGAAACGTTAACGTTAACCGTTAACAATAAACTAAGTTCCCAAATGGTTTCCTTTTTTAGAAAGTTAACCAACCACTTTTAGCAGATTACAAACAAACCTTTCCATTGCAAAATAATGATATACGTCATGATTACATCAAATATGATTTACGCCAATTCAGCATTATTTAGCATAAAAATGTATTTTCCTATAAATAAATGACAGATTGTAAATAAACGTATAGAAACAGAATGGGCGACCTTCATCAAAATCTCGCTGAACTTAAAAAATGTTTTGATGACGGATTAATAAACGATAATGAATACCAATCACTTCGCACCCTTACAATAAATTCCTGGACAGGTGAGTTAAGAAAAAGGTTAGCTTTACTACAAGAATAATATTTGTCGTTCTTATCTTAAATATTATTTAACCAATAGCGAAACTGCCTCCACAAAGAGAACCAGGAAAGTCGTTCTGGCAAAAATTGTATGACACGGCAGTATACCTTAAAGATAAGTTCATGGAAAATGTAATTGGACCAATTATCGAACGTTTTAACCGTCTCTTAATTTCGTGGAAGTGACACATACGTTTAAACTATATTGTCTGGTTTGTCGGTTTACTTGTCCAAAAGTAATTTAACTCTTCAATAGATCGGAGTTTTAAAAGTTTTCTTTTTAATCATTTATTAGAGTGTTCATAATAAAGACGTTGCATTTATTGGTGCTGTAAATAATGTTCGTTCGGTTAATCTTTAAAGTGGGGATCGTATGGATTCCATATTGAACCTTTCTCACTTTTTTGTATTTGCCATACTCTTCTTTAATAACGACGTACCGTAATATATTATTTTCATTAATATAATAAAGGGACTTAAAAAAATCCATTCTTTATAATATAATTAATGGTTATAGATAATGATTTAGTCTAAAATTTGTAAAGCTTATGAATAATATTGTAAACAATGACTTTATAATATAGATTACTAGTGTACAGTCAAAAAACGTAACAAATCATTCTTTAAGAATGAATAACGCGGGTAATAAAAATCAAGATCACGCGATTACGGTTAAATAATCGTAAGTAATAGGATTTTAATTCCTAATCATTTTATTGCATACATATAGCCACTAACTTTTTTATCTGCATTAAATTATAAATTAGTAAATAATTTGGTTCATGTTTTTTAAATTCTTTTTTTTTATATACACCTCATTAGGAAATAATCACATATTTCTGAATTATTTGAAACTTTTAAAGCGATTGCTGCTGATCCATTTCTTCAACTGACTCCTTTTAAATTGTCCATCTGTCCATGTAGCCGAATACACTTTAGCAAAACCTCCTTCAGCAATATAATTAACATTTGTAAATTTGTCATATGAAATCATTCTCACTGGACCACTTATTAAAATCTCTTTGAAGACCGACGTTTAGGATTGCAGAATAAAGAACTGGTCAAATCTTCATGTATTCTAAGACACTATTTACATTTACCAAATTCTGAACTTTTTAAATATGAGTTTCCTTATCATAACAATCACAATAAGGACGAGATTCATGAAAATATACTTCATGACTTTGTTCAATGTTTACTATTTCATATTTTTCCGCATAATGTAATCAATTTAATTCGTAAAGATATTCTTTAGATAATATATTCATTATTTTGTAATTCTTCTGATTTTTTTAATTCATTTGTTTTCTATTATATAATTAATTATAAAAGTTTTAACAATCGCTACCGAATATGACAAATACAGTAAAATGAGGGGACATCTTTTGAAGGAAATCTTAGAATTGAGTATTCAAGTTCGTAAAGTGGTATTCGAATAAATTTTATACTATAGAAACCACTGAAAGTCCGGGGCGAGAAAGATTGTACCTAAAACTAGTATAAATAATTAGTAAATCTTAACTAGTGGAACAAGATAATTAGGTTCATGTTTTTATCAGACGTGAAGTGACATGATTTCACGGTCATTAATTATTTATCCTTATCCTGGATCACGGTCCAGATTTCGTTGAATTTAATTGGATAAAATTTCAAAAAAATTTTTACCGGCATTAAATTCTATTCGAAAAAATAAAAAATGACAATGAGATAATAATGATTTAAAGTGTACGTTCTTACGACAAAATAATTAAATTAGTGTGAGAACAGGAAAGAAAATTAATCTATTAATATACATATTGACCAATCAAATTTGACTAGTCCAGGATAAGCAGTAGTCCATGTTAAGTATGAACTCGTAAAACGTAACTTCTTGAAGTATTGAAAGTTTTCAGGTCGTAAGGCAAATTTTCGCACTAAAAATTTGTACTCGATCTGCGATCAAGGAATATATGCGTATAATTATGTCTTGGTTCTTTGTTCTTTCGATTTGCGATAACAATGTTTTTTTTTCACTCCCATTCCTTCTGTTTCGCTCTTTTGTAACAAGCATCAAACTTAAGGAGAAACCATAAAATTTGAAATAGTTTTTTTATAATTGCAAAATTTTCTTTGAATGTTGTTTTTCTATTTATGTTTGATAGGGTAAATCTCAGAATTATTTTCCAAAATTCATTCATGGTAGGTACTTTGACTCCTGAATTAGGAATTTGATGAAGTAATTTACCTAGTCACAAAATGAAAAAAAACAGTTTAAAAAGATCTTTTTTGATTAAGCCAAAGTAATAGGGGTAATCATTTTATGTTCTTGGGGACGATTATTTCCTCCCATGCAGCTTAATCTTTTTTATTATTTTTTAATTTTAAAAATAAGATTTATAAAAGAAACATTTGGTAAAATAAAATATTTTATTATGATGAATCAAACTTATATTTGCTTAGACAATATGTTTCAATTTGGTGGAGATTATTGAGATTTTAATAATATTTGAGGGGTAAAAAAAGATGGAAGATAGGAAGAAAAGAAGGAAGGAGAATAAAATAAAGATGAAAATGGAAGGAACTTACATGAATAAATTTATTAAAAAATACAATAACGAAAATAAAAATAACAATTTAATTTATACGATGTGGTGTGTTAGTTATTAATAAACGATTAAACAATTACAATAAAAGCGATTAACCACCAAATAATTTTATCAAACAATTAGGATTTTATTCAAGGTTTTCTTTTTTTGAATATTTCTGCAATTGTTAATTGAGAACCGTTTTAGGTATAGTTGAAAGTAAACATCCTAAAAAAGATTATTAATACTAAATTTTATTGTCATACAAAAAAGCTACTCCTTAATAAATGTAATATAATAAAATTATTTTAAATATTGTGTACCTTAAATTATTAAATGTTTTCCTTTGGGAAATTTTTAATGCCGTAATCTTAGAACATCATTTTTGGTCAAGAATTTACCTAATAACAGAGAATTTAACACGCTGACATACGATAAAAATGGATGATTTTGTGCGATCCTGCGCAATGCGCAAAATTTAAGGATTATAATGCTATAACTTATTGGTTCATTTTGATCCTATCCGTCAATAAAGCAATAAGAGGCATTGTTAAGTGATTTTTAGTTACTTCTTCTTTATTTACTGACTGATGTATTCAAAAGGTAATAACAGCTTTTGATTTTCAAATCACAATCGCGTGATCTATTAATAGTAAAAAAAATTGCTTGGTGCGGAAAAAAATAATCCTAATCATGTATAAATAGTAAAATAATTGATTCATCAGTAAAATTTTTTCAAATATTTGTTTTATTATTATTCAAAAAAAACTGTCAATTTATTAACTTGGCATACATAAATTTCATAAATAATACTTCTAATCACTTATCAAAATATTTCTCAACTCAACATAAAATTTAAGTTTTTATCAACACTTCAATATAATAAAAAATGTCTGTACCCGTAGAAAATTACAAAAAATCCACTGCTTATGAAGATAAACTTTATAACTCACTTTCCTATACTAAAATTCACTTTTAACACTTTTAATTTTTAATCATCAGAGAATACTTAAAAGAGAAAAAAACCAAGTCATATTGTGGTTTTCTGATCAGAAATCGTGACATCATTGTTAAAACAGTTGATGACTTCCAGTTCCTATGGAAAGTTCTTGGGCTCATCGATTTTTAACAGAAGCCCAAAAATAAGATGATGGAATGAGGTGTGTTTTTTTTATTTTGCAAAGGGTGGGTTACTCCTGTTTGGGTTTACTTAACTAGGAGAATTACCAGGCTTTGATTGCTGGTTTTAAGTCAAATATATTGACTTAAGTAAACAGCCCCAGTATTTTCTGTTCAGGCACCCTAACTTTGTTGATAAAGGACTATTGCTTCTGCGATCAGAAATCAACTATGCATCTTACTACCTTTATTCTAAATAAAAAGTTTGTAAAACTTATTGGGGAGAGGTCATGAAAGTGCCAAGTTGGTGAGTACAAAATATGAACTTAATGAATTATATATACTTTATTAAAATTTATCTATATTTTATAGAGAAACAAAATTTTAAGGTATGACCAAGAAATGAATACTGAGATTTCAAATCTTATAAATAAATGGAACCAAAGAGAATCTGGTAAATGAAGTTACAATTTTTTTTACATTAGCTTTTAATATATACTAAATGGAAATTTTTATTTACATTATTGTTTAATGCAGCAGCAAGACTCCCAGGATGATGACAACCAAGATGATGAGAGTGATGATGAGGTATGATGAGGGAAACGGTGACACAGTGAAGATGATCCCTACCAGGCGGTGATGTCCATGGTGGTAATGATGACAGAGATGTCCCCCATTACCAAAATGATGATGACAGTGATGACCACCACAGCGAGATACTACAAGTGGTGGCACAGGAATTTCTAAATGTTTGTAGATACTAGGGTCATGGACCATACAATCTTTGAACATCCTGATATCTGAAAAAGGTCAATTATAAGTTCATAGTGATATTATATCAAGAATTGACCTGAATATTTACAGATATTTTATATTTATAAAAAGAAAAAGCAGAATGATTCAGAATGAGAAAAATTATTAAAGAAATGATAGTCTAGAAAAGCATAAAAGAATCTTTAATTGTCTGTAATGATTCATCATCTGGCAATATATTAATTATGCACAGAAATTGTTTTTATCATCTCCAGCTATTACGATGGCAAAAAATCTGTGAATATTATTACTAATCATCAACAAACTCCCAGATCATCAACCTTTTATAGTGAACCCATCAAATTTGTAAAAATTGAATTATATATAGTTATATCAGTAGTAATTGTAACGGTTGTAATTGCTTTTGTGGTTGTGAAGTTTCATATGAGTGTAAATTAAATTCTGCCATAGACTTATAGATTATATGGTATTTAACTTTTTGTATTGGTGGACCACAAAAGTAACACAACTACCACCTCCTCCACAATCATCATCACCTCTATCACCTTCTCCAATACCTCCACAATCATCTTCCTTCCAACATTGTTTGCCTTGCCCTAGTAGGTCCTACTGAGAATCAGCTGACTTATTCAGAAATTTCTTGAAATGGGTAGACCTATATCGATCAGTTAGAAAAAACAGAATCAAGAACAATTTGCTACCACAAATTTTATGAGAATCCTAAGAGATACAATAGTAATTATAAAAAGAAAGTTAAATAGTTTAGGTTTAGAAATGCTTCCATTTTGATAATGCAATCAGTGGAGTCGCAGAATTGATTGTGATGACCAAAATATTTATAGTGACAAAAATGGTTCCAATGGTGAAATGGTTGCGATGATGGGAATAATAGTGATGATGAAAGTTGTGATGGTGAGAATAATTGTAATGACAGAAGTTCCAACTAATAAAATATGTTTAATATGTTCAATTTGTTTGATTGACTTTTAAATGGAATCTGTTGGCCAGAAAAGGAATACAATTTACCGTTTCTAATTCACGTTCTTTTTTTCCCAGCCTCTTCTACTAATGAGAATGATAAAACATATAAATCTTTGCCTTCATGGCAAAGAACAGATATGATGGGTTGGCTGACGAAAAGTTGAAAGTATTGTATTTGGAAATGATCCGTGAAGAACACGAAAAAGATGCATGTATACTTAAACTATAAATTTTAATTTTGGGAAAATCTTTTTCCTGTCACTATTCACTCTAGCTTAGCCCAAGGGCTATTAACTCCCTACATTTATGGCAATACCAATTAGCAATCGATTTTAATCAACATAATTAATGTGATTAAGGTTTCATACATCAGTTTGCTTTATTAAAAGATAATCATGAAGAAATTGGGTAAGAAGGTAGACAAAAAAAGTAATTGATTAGATAATACATTTAATATGTGAATGAAAAAAATTTAGAATCTTCTGATAGTTTGAACATTAAATTCCATCGTTCACATAATTTGATTAGGTCTATTTTAAATGCAGATACTATTCTTAAGATTATCCTAAGTTGAAAGATGATAGGATTGTTTATTCAATTTTTTCAATTTCCAAGATTTTTGTGGAATCAATTCCAATCCTCACTTTGATCTTTAAATAAGTTGTACAGTCCATAAGTTTACTAAATCTTAAGTGATTGCAATTTTGCACCATATATTCACTCCACTCCTCCAGTACGGTGACTTATTGAATTGTTATCTCTTTTACATATATACTCAAAAAAAAAAAAAAAAATACAAAGTTCGTGCCACACATAGAATCGAAGAATGTCACACGACTAACGGTATTTCTATCGCTGAAAAGAAGAATTTGCAGAAGATTTGATATCATTACCTTATTTAATAAGAAACGGAAATTTTGATAAATAATAGATCGGGTATTATAAATTAAATTAAAACTTGCTAAAAGTTACCGTAAGAACTGATAATTGTAGCAAAAAGCACTTATGAACTATTATTTATCAGGATTATTAGTATTAAAAATAATGGAAATATTAATAACTTTATCGGCTAAATTCTAGGGATAGTAATATCTTTTAGTTTTTAAAAAAAATTTAAATTTAATAAATTAAATATAAAATGCTACTTACGCAAATATATCAAGTACAATTAGAACAATTCAGTATTTTGATTTAAACAAAATGCTGGCATTGAAGCAGATTATTCTCATGGTTTAGCTTCGCATAAACCTCCTTATATGCTAAGCCATCATGTTTGAAAGGCAGAATAAACTATTTTTTTTCAGATGGTTCAGAATTCCAAGAAAATTACCAAATTGAGTTTTGGAGAATCGGTATGCAGGTTCTGTATTTGAGATGTTGAGATAATATATTATTAAACCATAATTCTCTACATTCTGATTTCTGACAACTACTATAACCCTATTAAGTTATTTGAATCTTAGGTTGCATTTATTTTATAAACGTAGTTCCCTTAATTTTGCCGTCATATATCTTCGTTAATCTATTGTAAATAATGAGGTAATATTCCATGCGTTCTTGACATTAAAAACGTAAAGTAAAAAAAAAAAACAAAAAAATCTTCTAGCCGTTTGAGAGAAGGAGTAGTCCGCCACCACACCACACCATATGCCGTACCACGCCACCACGACCAGCACTACGAGATCAGCATGTTTACATATACCCAAACTCAAAATCGTCACGATCAGACTAATACAACTTTCAATTAACCGATTCAAAAATGAAATATCAGACTAAGGTGCGAATATTTTGTAGGAATTTAGTTGCATCTATTAAATCTGACTTCTAATTCAACTTCTAACCCAAAAACTAAAGTAGGTATACTCGAAGAAATCCCAAACCCTATGATCTCAATGTCATTACAAGTACATCAATATTATATTTGACATGACGTTGGTAATTTGGTAATATTATCTAATAAACATATAAACAAGATCAATAATTAGAAATGCTGAACTCTAAAGATTTTATACTTCTACTTTTTCAAAGTCCGTGTCTACTTTTACCCACAATTCACAAAGACTTTCAGTGAATCGGTAAAATGATCGCGTTCGTTGTATTTATGAACTTCTTCACAAGTTTTTGTGCGATACATGGTATTTCTGACTTTGAAACTCGTCAGGCTACTTTGGTAGCCGCCTAATATTCAAATTTATCTTTAATTGTTTTGCTTGTATGATAAATTTTTAGTTCTAATGAGACAAATTAAGTGAATTTTAACTTTACCTCATTCCCAAGAACTTACATTTCAAATCGCTTAAGCTGATCAAAAAAAAATACCTATACAAATTACCATCACTTTCGTTCAGATAGACTTTAGCCTCAGAAGCATAAATTTCACCTAATAAGAATATAACTTTTCTTACCGTTAAAGGTTCCTAAGAAAATTTCCAAGTTCTTTAGAGAAGAACGATTCAAACTCCAAGAGATTTTCTTAAATCGGAAATCGAGAAAGTTTATTATTCACGTAAAGGACAAGAATTTCATGAGGGCGTTTTTTCTGGTCAGCTGATGTTACGTATTTTAGTTTAACCAAACTCTTATCATCCATACGTGAGAATAAATTGAAGGCTAATTTCTAGTGTTCCAGCCATTATCATTATTATTCCTATATTGTGAATATCTATTGTATTGAGATGTCATATTATAACTTTATCACCATACATCTTAATAAATCTTTCGAACTTATCATCGTTCGTCAATGTAAGGTTTCCAGTATTCTCTCCCCACATGACGGTTGAACGATGTTTTCAGTTACCTCCAAAAATTAAGACCATTAATTAGTTATGCTATGAGGAACGAATAATACAGTAATTATAAATGAATCAAAAATCTTGATACATACTATTGTTAACTGTTCCGTATCATAAAAAGTATTCGACTATTTTCATCTGAGAGAATTGACAAGCTTCTGAAAGCCTGTACCATTGTAATCGCATATAAATAACTCTTTCGCAGTTACCGCATTGGTGAGGACGAGAGAGATAATGTAGGATAAAAAGGTAAATACTTCTTTTTGTTGACACTTATCACAAGAGTGTTAATAATCGATGAAGATATAACTTATTTGGTAAGGTACGAGATTAAATAGTTTCCTCTTCGACTATCTTTTTTAGAATTTACTCTCAAAGTTTATTAATCATTAAATAGTTGTTTATTTCTTTTCTAATTATTAATAGAGATCTATTTTTTTAGTAATATTAGTGTTGTGCTTGCTGTCTATACATAATAACAAGCCAACGCACAAAAGAGAATCCATATAGAGCAATTTAAAACCAAAACCAGGTTCCTTTTTGTTTTTACAAAGAACAAAACATGAAATGTTGTGTCCCAATTGTTGGGTCAGATTTCAGGGATCATCAATTCTTTTTATACAATTTCTTAAAATCACATGATCATGATGGGTGTTTGTATTTATATAAGACATTGATGTCTTAAAAATTCCCCGATTGTAAATAAACGTACAGAAATAGAAACATAGGCGACTTAATTTCATCAAAGATTGAAATTAAGTAGGAAATCAGAGCGAGTACGAATTAATTCACAACCAGGATGAGTTAAAAGTAAACTTTATTCATACCTGGGTATATTTATAATGGGGTACGGTCGTACGAAGAGGGGTTAGTCAGTGCTATTCGTATTAAAATTAGGTTAAATCGGGGCTACTCCGAAGATCGTTATATTGTATTCGAAATTCATTACAATTTTTATTATAAGAATAATATCTGACGCTCTTTTCTTAAATAATATAACCAATAGGGAATTTATCTCCAACAAGAGAACCAGAAAAACCATTCTTATATTTTTATCTGAAAAAAAAATTGGTATCGTTGACTTACTATAGGCTCCATCATTCAATAAAACTGGACTTATTTGAGACTTTGAATAAGTTTGGGGAGTTTGAGCTACTGTACAAGAGTACTGATTTGTAAATAGAATATATCTTAATAAATATCGACAATCTACTGTCATATGAACGCGAATTTTGACTGCAATAATTTGCAATTACTCGCTCGCTTTCCGAGTCAACAAAATCGGTTGCAATAAATCCATGAATCAAGTGAATCGACCAATAAAAAAACCTAAAAAACAAAAAAGAACGATAAATCAGTATATCATGAAACAACGTTATTTTTTAACTGCATATGGATCTATGGAATGGATTAATAGATTATCTCTTTAATATATAGTTATCCCGGAAATATTGAAATAATAACAGTAGTTTCCTATTGGTCACCGCAATATTCCTAATGAATTGCAATAAAAACAAAATTAAATTCTCGAGTCTAGACTAATCCTTTTACTTATCAGTTTCTTTTTTTAGAACTTCGTATTAACAATTTTATCAAATCACGTTGGAGTGGTCAGTCTACTAAGTAAATCAAAACTATATGTGGTTATCTAACTATAAAAGAAGCTTATTTAAATTTTTTTGATTGAAACTTTGATCAACATAACATTAAAGTTAATTAATTCATATATAAACGTGAAGCTCATTTTTTTAGATGCTCAGATCGAATAAAAACCTATTTCTCGGCTATTTTGGTATTAATTAATTTTTATGGTCTAAGTTACGATCCATTTTTTTACATTAATCATTAAATTTTCTAGTATTATAGATTAAAAATCCCATCTATATATCAAAGTTCGACTTTCAAACTAAATACTAGGTATTTTATATTAAATGTAACAAATATCTTCGTAACTTTGTTTATAATGTTGCATTTATGATTTTCATATAGTTTTTTTCTTAAGATATAAAATAGTTAAAGCTGCACATCTTATTTAACAGTAAGAAATGGTCTTGATAAATATTGGAAAACTAATGAAAAGGCATCATTTAACAGTGAAGATGTATCTTCTGTCAATGAAGAGGTGTTTTTTGATGAAGAAATTTTTCTATTAATGAAGAGGCAAATATTATTAATAAATTTAATTATTACAAATCAAGGATCGATATTTTTAAAAAATTACATAAAAAGTTTTTATATGGTACCACACCACCCCAAAACACGTGTATAACAAATATCAAATAATACTGTACATCAGCTGGCAAATCTTTGATTTATATTTTACCTGATTCAATGATTCATGTAGATTCGCAAATATATATTTTAATCATTTACTATTTTTTTCACATTTACTTGTATTCATTTCACGATTGTTCTTAACAAGAATTGTTCGTAATTAAATCATAATTTAAATGACGTTCTAAGATTAGACATTAAAAATTTCATTCAGAAAGACCAATTTCAAAAAAAGAAAATCTGTACCGTATCTTTATTTTTAAATGATCGGCGTAAACACATTAAGTCATTCTTTGAAAATTATCTCATAAATTTGAAACATTTAAGGATGTTAATAAGAACGTTGAAAATAAATAGGTAATTAGATGTAAATCATTCTGACAATGCAAATTTTAGTATTATCGTAAATTCTTCGTTTGTCTCGAATTATTATAAATAAGATTCCATTTCGCCTTTCAAATTTCCACATCAAATAACGATTCAAAACAAAACAAAAAAAAACTTTCAAGACTTTCACAAAAAAATCAGCTCAATCAAGTAAAATGAATCCAATCGTAACTAAACCTATTGTTGTTGTTACTTCTGAAGCAACTGAAAATCCAGTTCAGTCTACAAAAGTATGCTCTATTATGTAAACGCTTCGTCATACTGTCTACGAGAGACTTCTTATTACTTCGACGACGGACAGAATATGCCTCCTTTTAATTGGCCTGCTGGTACTATTTTGGAAGTGGTTAAATAATTTACTTCTTAACGGTCTAAAATTTTTTTTTTTTAATTGAAATTAGTTTATTTGTCTTAAATTTTATCATTGTATCATTTAATATCATTTTATTTTTAACGACATTATATTTTAAATTTATCAAAATTATAATAACGAAATATTTACTATAAATCAAAATTTGATCGGTTTAAAAGTAATTGTAACATTTGCGAATTATCTATTTAGTTGACAAATTGTTCTCATAATAATAAAAGTAATTTGATCGTATTTTGTTATGTTTTAATTTATATTACTTTAAAAATAAATAATAATATAAATACTTTTTTTAAATAAAAGTGAAGAAATTTATGAGGAGATTAAATTTCCTTAAAAATTTCATATAATGAGAACGCGTCTTCTAGAAAAAACTAAGTTATAGCGTTATTTTGTTATTGAAAATTTTATTAACAAATTTTATTCAAAAATAAACGTAAAAAGAAATTTCATGATCATTTTCGCAAATTTTGTTATCACACTACATGCACTCGTAAAGTATTTATTAATAATAATGGTAATTTTTCACTAAATAAAATGTGCTCAAAAACAAAAATATCATAATTAATGAGACTTATTTTACACATTGCGCAAACCTTTATTTAAAATATCGATATTTCCGATTTTTTAATTTTGTGAGTTCTTTTAAGAATAGAAAGCTGTTGTAATGAAATTGAATTTAAATTGAGGTTTTCCGTTAATAGCTAAATGCTATAATACCGGCTAATTTCGTGGAAGATAGCCAGGATCTGCCAGAAAATACATACTGTATAATCTATTTTTAATTTTTTTCACATTAACGATTGTTCGTAACAAGAATTGTTCCGTAATTAAATGATATCCTATTTACGATTACGATATTAAAAATTTCTTTGAGAAAACTAATACAAATAAAGTACAATATTAAGCGCAGTGTATTATATACTTACTGTATTTCGCGTTATTAATACACAAAAATAATTTATCCGAAACATGGATCATCAAAACATATTTATCTGTTGTAGACCAAACTTGACCATGTCCCAAATAAATCGTCCCATCGGCCTAAATTATTGGCCCATTCTAACAATGCCTTAAAACTGTACCAGCGATGATCTCCTAATTTGGGCCGATGGGACGATTTGGGACATTACTGTATATTCTAGGAACTTTGAGTTTTTCGACTCATGTTACAATTAAATTCTTGATTGTCCGTATAATTCTGATTTCGGGACTGTTCTTTTGGAAGCTTATAACCGCAATGAAGTAGAAAATACATTAAATGTACTATTTTTTTCATTAATATTCTTTTACAATTGTTTAAGAAGAATTGTTCGTAATCGAATCATGATGATCTATTTACATATAAACCCTGTTGAGAAAAAAAGAAAATCTGTATCTTAATTTAAATGATTGGCGTAAACACGTAAATCATTTGATCTTAATAATGGTTCTTCATAAATCCGAAACATTTAAGGATGTTGTTAATAAGGAACGTTGAAAATAAAATAGGTAATTAGATTCTGATGATGCAAATTTTCGTTTGTCTCGACTTATTATAAATAACATTTCTCCTTTCACAAATAACGACGGAAATTTCAAGTCTTATAATCAAACAAAGCAAAAAAAAACTTTTAAGACTTTCACATAAAAACAGTTCAATCAAATAAAATGAATTCAATCGTAACTAAACCTGTTGTTGTTGTTACTTCTGAAGTAACTGAAAACCCAGTTCAGTCTACAAAAGTATGCTCTATTATGTAAACGTCTCGACACACCGAAATTTCTTTCTACGAGCGTCTTCTTATTACTTCGGCAGAGGACAGTATATGCCTCCTTTTAATTGGCCTTGTACTATTTGGTAAACAGTTTATTTCTTAACGACCTATGAAATTCAATACTTCGTTTTTATTTGGTTTATCTTTCAAAATAATGTATCATTTGATGTTATCTATATTTTAAATAATTATATAATAAATTATATTTTTAAACGTGTGTAATGTTTATTTGCTTATAAAGGGTAGAAAATTATTATTGGTCATTAATTATATCAAAAATAAATATGTTAAATAATTGTCTAATTTTTAGAAAAAGATACGATAAATTTATTCTAGTACAACATATAAAAAAGGTATTAAATCAATCAGAATAATAATAAAAAGTGCTAAACTTTATTAAGCTATTCGATAAAATTATAATATCATCCATATTAAAAATGGAGCATAAATAAGTATATGACATGTTGTTTAGTGTATCAATAATATATATAATTCTACATAACCCTGAAATTTTTTGGAAAAACTCATGTGTCATGTGTCATTCTCCCGGTAATATACTCAATAAACTGAAGGTAACGTATAATCATCATTTATATATCTTAACTAAAAAATAAGTCAAATTTCTCGAGCTCATCAGATATTACAAAAATATTTGTTAAATTTAAAATTTAATGTAATAATAAATATATGAAAAGTAGTAAATTTAAGTAAGTTATCATCAACATAGACAATCTTTCGCATCCCAGGTACAGTATGATATCATTTTTTGAGTTTAGTTAATTACTTTAATCAGAGTTTTCCAAGATTTTTTAGGTGGGTGGACGCTCAGTAAGTCTTCCCTCGTATTACATGCTTGATTTGCGCAGCAGCATGATGCCATATGTGTAGCGTGCTTTGTAATCCTGTAAGAACCAGTTTCGCTGGTAGGACGTGAATAACATGGTACTATGCGCCCAGGTAAAGATATCCGTGGTAGGATCGGTATACTACTTCGTTAAAAATCATAATTTTCATTAAATAAACATATTTAAATTTGCGTTATGGCATCTGAATATTTAACCAACTTTTATTTTCCGTGGGTACGGTTACCGAACAGCGAGATTCCTTGAGAAAATAACGTCACTAAGGATCTGTGGCGTACGCGTCTAACGACTAAAACTCGAATTCGAATGTAGTTATTTTAAAACATATTCACTTATAATAAAATATTAAGTAATTTCTTTTTAAACATTTTTAACATAATTCACTTTTAAAATCATATTTTATTAAACACAAATTATATTTTACAAAGCAAATACTACTCTCATTAAGCTAATCTAGAATACATACTTATTGATATATCCATTAATAATAATTGAAGTAAGGAAATTTTGATTTAACAAAAGGTTCTTTCACAGAGGAACGATAAAATTCTGAATATTTTGGTTTGTCTAAATTAGTTGTTATTATTAAAACATAAACCAACTTGGGGCAAGAATGTAGTATAGAATTTAATTCGTATGTTTCAGGAATTACTAAATAAGCTAACGAGCGTAAGAGAAGGTGAATGTGCCTGGTTATTTTGATATTTTGGTCATACTCGTATTCTAATACTAATTTTGTCAGAGTGCGAGATGATGAGTCAAACAATCGAATTAAAAAGTCTTCGGGTATGTCTAATTCTGTTTGTTGGGTTTCTGGATCTGCAATTATTGCCGGTTTAAATTCTATCGTTTCCAGCTTTGTTAAATTTTTTGCCCAATAAATTAAGTTAGATTTTATAGCCATTATATAGCTACAATTGATTAATTTTAACTCTCTAATGTTTTCTAGCATACTTAACGAGTTTAACGCATTTTGGTCCATATTTGCAAAACAAAAGTTTTTGAGTTCTAAAACTTTCAACGAATCCCTTTGTATATATAATGATTTAAAAATACAATCTTCAATATTCTCAACATTGGGTAGATTAGGTGAATCTAATCTATTCAGACTTTTTGATAAAATCAAATAATGTAAGTTATTTTGTTTACTTATTAAATGTGATAAATAATTTGCCACATAGGAATTGTTAATATCTTCATTATAAAGGAATCTTATGTTAAAGGAGTTTTTGGAAATAGTTGATAAAATTTGTGCGATGGGTTTGACGTTTGGATGATTTTTAAAGTGAAATTCTCTCAACTTTGCTATCTTATTGTTCCCATTGTAATTAGTCGTAATTAAAGAAGTAATAGCATTATTGAAGAGCTCATTAAATTTTGGAAAATAAGGAAATTCAAGTATTTCGAGGTTATTGCAATTATTAAATAAGAATTTCACAAAATGATTCATCATCTGAATGGCTGTATCTGTTGTTAGATCATTATAGTAGTCGGATAACCACGTTTCTTTATAATATATACATACTTCTTGGGGTTCAAATAAAAGTTTATCAACAATTAAACCACGGATAAAGGAGATGTAATTGAAAGTGGGTGGAGATGCTAATTTTTGTTCATTGTACACCTTTCCTTTATTTATTTCGGATTTAGGCATACATTTTAGTAATGTACGAATTAGTTTGTAATAATTATAAAATCTGTAGGAAAATGTGAAAAGTGGGTCATTAACACCATAAGATAAATTACGAAAATTATGAAATGGATAAGAATATAAAACTGGTGTTGATGTTTTACACCAGTATCTTGATACTAATGTACAAGAGTACAAATTAATTAATTTGTAGTTTTTAGTTTTACTTTCTTTACATTGTAATTCTTCTTCTTCCTCAAGAAGATAGGAAAAAATCTTTTCCAAACATGATGAAAGTAAATATGATCCCATCTTCTCTATTTTTTAACGAGAGAAAAAACTTTTAAATTTCGCTTTCAATTGTTTAAATAGGGCAATTTAAATCGGCTAAATAATTCGGTAAGTTCGGTTATGGAAAAAAAAGGCTAATCATTTGTAAACAAAGTTTCATTCAAAACATATGAATCACGTTACATTGGGAAAGAATTGCGAAACAATTGAATACTAAATATATTATAAATGGGCTTTGTGTATCTTTTGATTATGCATGATAAGTATTTTAAAATAAAAACACTTATTGTTTTTATTGTTCGATTCTATTATGATAAGTTGATAACTAATTGCTATTCGTTGACCTTGGGATTTTAAGCCAATTTTTATTTGAATTTAGTAATGATGACAATCACATGCATAAACTTATGAAGACGCCACTTTAATGATACGGTTGACCGGTTAAATTCTTTCCGGTTAAAATAATTTAATTCAAATAATGATTTTTTTCAAATATAGATATATTTGTGTAAAAATTCCATCTTCACATAATTAAATTCGGTGCTATGGTGTATCTACGATGTATTAAGCACAGATTGACATTTTTTATAGGGAAATTCTGGGGATGGGATTGCATATGGAAATAAACTTTTCAACCAGTTGAGGTGTAGTTCAAAACGCATGATAGTTTTCGATAATGTGAGGAGCATGTGCGCTATATGTAAGAATTTTAAAATCATGTGCATTATACTCTTTTTGTAGCGTACATCCAATACTGACCACTTGGCTGACTGTTGTTTTTTGTTCCAATCTCTTCCGCATATTAAATCATTTGTTCACGTTCCTCTTAAAGTAATTATTATTCCTTTCCATTCTATTATTTTTGATGTTATATATTGAATCAAATTGCACAATAATTCAACAATCGAATAATAAAATATTTTAATTTTTCTTTAGCCTTTTTAATCAAACTATTTTAGATCCTGGCTTCACCATAATTACTTTTTATTACCTGATTTCTATTATCAAAAGAAAAAAATCAAAGGAAAATAAGATTAATCTAATCCGGGAGAAGAAATATCACAGTACTGTACGTACATGTATAAAAATGTTACAATGAAAAATATACTGTGTTCTACTAAATTAATCACACATGTCATAGGGATCGGGCAACAACTAAATGAAATCGCCATAGATTCATCTTCGGGTTCCTCTAACAAAGATTGTATCATCATCCATGATACTGTATCCATAGTTTTAGAAGGGGTTCATATGAACATTATAAGTATTTAAACTCGTTATTATGCCATCATCTGATCTCCTGGTAAAGAAGATATTTTGAATAAACCTAGAAATATTGGTTTACGCCATTTAATATTATTAGTCAGGTGAGAAATAATTAAAATCGATTCATTCGTTCATTTATTAAATTATCACTTCTTGCAAGGATTTCAATTCACAATATATTTATTTAATTGTCATTTAGATATAAAGGTTTTAGCGCATTAAGTACAAATCTTAGGCGACGGTAATTATTACTGCCTGTTTTTTCGTGATCAATAAGGCTAAAAATATCCATGATTAGATGTTGAGTTCAAAGAAAATTTCATTTATTTTATTTCTTGACTTCGATTTTGACTTTGTTAATTAAAGATTAATTCTCCGGTAAGAAACAAATTTAGCATCGTATTATTAAAATCGCGTGATTACACATGCGTTATATTGATCACGAATTTTTGTTTCTACTAATTTTAATAAAGATGCACTGTTTATCTTTATATTTATGAAATGCAATTCGTCAGATATGCTATATGTTACATTTGAAATATGCGTGATTCGAGTGATATGACGTGAGTAAATTTCACTTCACATACTAACTTGGCCAGAATTATCAATGTATTGACGACGGAAAGTCCGTGTTCGACAATTTAAGTCGAATAAGGTCCGTTAATAAATCCAAACAGTAATTCCAGGATGTTTTATTCGGACGATAATTTTGAAATTCCAATTATAGATGAATCCGAATTTTTAAGTAGGAATCCTCAAAATTAATCTATGTCGGATTGCTTGGTTGCAAGGATCTTTAATTTGTAAATTGATTTATTTTGCGCTTATATAATACAAAATCTAAATCGTTGAAATATCAATTTGAGTATGAAGTTATGTATAAAAGGGGATACAAAAAATATTTAAATCTAGATTGTATAAAAAAGGGTCATAAAAAATATATCAAACATATACCACTTTTATACAGTATATGTACTGTAGGTATGATCATCGGTAATGTGATCACATCAAGATCACGCGACTGATGTAGTAATTTCAGTCCGCACTATCTGAAGGTAATTTGCATGGTGATAGCAATGCCAATGATATTTTTACCATTATTTTATGTATAATGAGTATAGTTTGGAGCGAGGGAGATGCTGTTGCTTTAGTATTAAATCAAAATACTATTTATAAAAAAAATGATTATTAAAAAGTTTATTAATGTTCGTCTTATATAAAACAAATTCATTAATGGGATTGGGAGAAGACGATAAAAAAATTGTTACAGTCGCGATAATCATAATTTAAATAATAGAAATCTCTTAATCTCTTGGCAATTTTACCTACTGATGCATATTAGTAATTTTTTATTACATTGTGTTATTAAACTTTATAAAGCACACTATTAGATGTGAAAATTCGAAGGGACGAGTATTGTCAACCGTATTAATAACGGCTGCTCCAAAATTTTCACGTTCAACTTTGGTTAGTTGCTCGTAAAATAAATAAAATAGACATCGTTATTCGGTTGCTGTATTGTTCTATCATTATTTTATTTCATTTTATTTTTTTTTTATACACCTTAAAATTTATTATTTTATTAATATTACATACAAAAACTTTATAGTACATAAAATGATTTAGAATAAGTTAAATAATTAAATAATTTATAAACCATGAACAGACAATAATTTATATATTTAAATAATTTATAAATCATGAACAGACTACCCTAATAATATAATAATGCTGATTCTAGATTTATTTTCTTTTCCAAGATTTTGAATATTTTTCATCGAACCGATTTAGAACCATCTCAAATCCTTCAAGAACAAGTTTTTCCTCCTCAATCAAATTTTTTTCTAATTCTAACTTTTTGCTTATCTCTTGAATTCTAATCCTTAAAGAACTAACTAATGTCAAAAGAATCAAACGAAAATCATATAAATCCTAAAAAATAAAAAAATTTATTATTCTATGGATTATAAAAAATAATAAATAAATTATTTTAACACAACAAATTGTAATACGTACATGTAAAACTTCACCGAATCTTAATCCATTTGCTTCGACAAGAGCTCTTTCTTGACCGTGAGAGAAAAAATCACTTATATATGCATTAATATTTTCATCTATTTTAATAAAAGGTATACTATGAAGATCCAAAAATATTTCACTATGAATGTGATTTGTTAAATCTTCTAAATTAACAAAAACATCACCTAAGGAACTACATATAGCAATAAAAGGTGATCGAGCAACAAATTGAATCGCCATTGATTCAAGTTTAGAAATTAATGGATCTTTTTTTAATAAAGCTTGATCCATAGACTTAGAAGGAATTTTGATTAATGAAAAAGGTAAAATATTATCAGGTCCCAACTTAGAATTATTGTTTCTCGCGTATGTTATGACATAATCGGTATATATATTCAAAACTCGTTCATTGTGACTCTTTAAAATATAATTAACATCTTCTGGTAAAGGAGGTAAGATGACTTTTGAAGGATATTTCGAATGTTTACCTAAGTTTCTGGAAATATTACGCAATTTAACTCTATTAAATAGGTAAGAAAGAATCAAAATCAATTCATCCATTACTTCTTGTGAAGAATTTGTTCTCAACTTCGAACAAATTTTGTGAAACACTCCATGTTTAAATAAAACAGAAAATGCGAAATTACTCGGTTCAGCATAATATAAATGTGAGACCATGGCAGATAAATTGATTACATTGCCATTTTGATCTAAAAGATTTTCGCGCATCAAATACTCAATAGAAAATCTCACATGATGCTTAATTTGTTCAGATAAATACTCTTTACCAAGACAGAAAAAAGAATTTCCAAATAATCCTTTAATAATATCTTTGGCATAGTTATAATCATTAACATTCTTATCCTTACATTGATTAAGAAGATTAAAAGAACGTAAAACAAGGGTTGTTGTCAATGGAAAATGTCCTGAAAGACTTGGTAACTCGGACATAAGAAGTCTTTTTATCTTTGTAAGGGTAATACCAAAAAATATTACATGACCTATAGGGTCAAATCCTCTTCTTCCTGACCTTCCAGACATTTGTCTATATTGTAAAGCAGTAAGAAAATTTGAATCTCCAACAAATACCACCGTTTTGCATGGCATATTTATACCAAGAGCTAAAGAACCAGTTGCAATTACAACTCGTAAATGACGACGTCTGAAGAGAATTTCAACGGCGCCTAAATATTTTTTAGAAAGACCAGAGTGATGTACGCCAATACCTCTTTCTAATGCCATCAATAATTCGGAGTTATTTCCCATTTTTTGACGTGCTGGTTCTATTATTTTTTCAAACTCCTCTGAAGTAACTTGGTCTTTTCGATTTATGAAAGTGAAATCAGGATCATGTCCTTCTATTTCCGAATAATATTCACTTTGAGTAGTATTTCCTTTAGTCTTTAAATCTCGCTTTCTCTTTGTTTCCTTCTCTTGATTCTCTTTTTGATTTGTTACATCTTTCTTTTTAGTCTGATATTCCGGATTATTGGCTCTTTTCTTCTCCTCTCCTAATTCTAATTGTTTCAAAATTTGTAATGCAAGGTCAACGCATCCTCCTCTGTTAAAATGAAATAAAATAGCCGGAAGTTTATCTTGTGCCGATAACTCATATAACAGTGGCATAATTTCCACCTCAAGAAATTTATCTCCATAAACATCTAATCCATCAGTAGCTGTTGATTCTAGTTCTACAAATCTATTTTTAACTTCAGTTCCTAATTCTTCGATAGTTGACTTTATTATTTTATTTGTCGAATCATCTCTTGCGTAATTTATAAAAACTTTTTTAAGTTCTTGTTCGTATCTATCAGCATCATCTTTGACAATATAACCGATGTCTCTGAAATAAATATCAGGATCCAACTTATCAAATCCGTCAGGTGAATTATTGCCCATATTTTTTTTCATTACATTCCAAAGTTGAACACATTGAGATGGAACAAGGGTCATGTCACTAGGTAATCCATGTTCTTTTAATGTGGTCATTGATAAAGAAGATAATGGATTGATGAGAAGTATACTATTACTTTGTTGTTGTTGTTCTCTTGAATTCACTGTTGTTTTAGAAGGCGAAGTTAGTGGAAATCTTGGCAAATACACGTATTGTTGTAAATCTGAAAATCTTTTGGTTGATTTGATGAGTCTCATTGGAGGTCCATGAATTTCTTTAGATTTAGCTATCCACTTATGAAATGTTTCCGGATTCCCAATGGTAGCTGAAAGGGCTAAAATTGGAGAAGACTTGCTCAATAACAATAAACGATCATAATGTTCTTCGCCATCTAATCCAATCATATGAACCTTTTGACGGAGATAAATTTAGTTAATTTTGGCAGAAAAAGATACAATAAATAAATAAAATCGGCGATCAAATATTGTGAATAATTACACTACCTCATCAAAAATGATTCTTTTTATATTTCGAGCCCAAGAAATGCGTTGCGGAGATAAAACCAATATTTCAAGCATTTGTGGAATTGTTACAAGAATTTGGCATTTCTCATGATTTTCGCGATATTCTCGAGTATATATGCCCCAGGTTGTTTTGTTGCCGTGTTTATAATTTTTCTTAAAACGACCATAAATCTCGGCTGTCACTTGATTAACTAAAGCTTTAGTAGGAGCAACATATACTAAAATTCCATCATCACTTTCCCGAAGAACTTTTTCCATCGCATAAAATGAAATGAAAGTTTTTCCCGATGAAGTTGGACAACAAATTAATGCAGATTCGTTTTTATCAATTAAATCTAAAACTTTAACTTGCCAGTCATCTAATAAAAAATTACATATTATTATAATTTCTTAAATTTTTTTTTTTTAAAAAAAAAGAAATTACCTGGCTTAAATGGAACTCGAGAATCATCTATCGAATTTGTATTTCGATCCATTAAATGACCCGCGTATAACATTTGAAATCTTGCGTCAGACATTTCAATAGATAAATCGATCGAATCTTCAGGTAAATTAAAATCTAACGATGAGAAATTTTCATTATTTTCATTGTTTTCATTTGAAACTTTAACATTTCTTTCCAAATTGTCTTTACAGTTGGTAAATTTAAGTCGATTTAAAACTTCAATTAAGTTTTTCTTCCGCTTGACATCCAAATATTTTGGAAAATTTTGTACTATATAGAACACTTGATGTAATATTTCTACAGGAATTATCCAATCATTTTTCACGTTAGATGCTTTACAATGTTCGGCCCAAAGCTCCATCAAGAACTCCAATTTCTTGAATTGACCTCTAAACATAGTAAATGGATGTGTGATTTTGTCTTTTTTTTCAAGTTTGTTATCTAAGAGATTAATTTTTTCTTTTATATTAACTTTTAAAATTTCTTCCAATGCCTTATCAAAACATTTTTCAGAAAGTTCCAAGGAATTTTGTAGCCTTCCTTTTTCAATTTTCTTTTTTGCCTTTATCGCACAAGTAGATATTTTCTTAACCCCTGACGGTTTTCCAATTGATTTTGCCACTATTATGTTTTGCGTATAATATCCTTGTGTTCCATTTAATGAAGCCGCATATCTTTCTAAGTATCTCGCAAATTTCTGATATCCTGTACGCTCAAAAGAATTTTTACTTTTATTGTGATGGGAATCTGATTTATTTGTAACTGTGATCGGTTTTGTAGAATGCCAATGTGTGACATCATTATAATAAACGTTCCCAATTAATCCATATTGACATTCATCAATTTTTACATTTGAATCTTCGGGAATCTTCAAATTCATATCTTCAAAATATTTTTCAAAGAAATCATGTTTAAATGGAAGAAGTTTTGCTTCTCTGTTATGAACCGATGAACTTGAATTAATTTCTATACTTTCAATTTGGAACTTTTCTTTAAAAGTTTCAACATAATCGATATCTAAAGAATTAAGCCCATTTTTTTCACAAAATCGGCTTAAAAGATTCCAACACGAATCAAATTGTTGTTTGATTTCATTAGGAAGATCATTAAAATTTAACACTTCATCATATCGACATTGGATTAAAGACGCAAAAAGTCGTGTATCTATAAAATCATAAAGATTATTGTCTTTTATACTTTGAGTTGCCTGAAGAAAAATTTCACTCCTATAAACTTTAGCACTATAAGCATAAAAATTTTGAAGGAATGCTTCAATCGTATTTCCATGATTGCTAACCGGGTGTGTAACCCTTAATTTTAAAGGAAGATAATCCAAAAGAATAACATGAAGCAAAAATATTTTCGCTAAATATTGAAAATCTCGGTTATCATTGTTATTACACAAAACTCCCGTCAAAGATAATAAAATGAGCGCGATCCTTTTCCCACCATTTGACCATACGTATGAACATTCTTGAGAAGTTAACAAATCTTTGTTCAATGTTGTTAATTTGAAATTTTCAACAGGTCCTTTAAGCCAATTTGATTTTTCATCGTATACTTCAAGTGCTTTCATAATTAAATTTTTAATAACACTCGATTTCTCTTGAGCTTCGTTATTTGAATTAATACCTCTTTCAAATACGTAAGCATATGCACGTGAATCTCTAAACTCCATTCCAGGCAAAAGTGCGACAGGCGTATCTCTATCGTGAAGAGAAAAGAACATAAATGCTCGTAATATGATAGTCAATTTTAAAGAGTTTTTTGTTGCAATTTTAGAAATTGATTTATCAATTTCTTCATCATTATAATTGTCTATTTCTTTAATTCCTAAATGTTCTGTTGAGCCATCACCAGTTAAAATAAATGCCGGTTGCATGTTGTCTAAATGATTCTTCCATTCTTCAGTCCACCAATCTTTAAATTCAAAGACCGGAATTTTTGTATTAGATTTTAAGTGATCAATAATAATTTCTCTTGCAATTCGTAATTTTGGACGATTATTCCATATAGATTTATGGACGTCAAAAAAAGCGATATGAAAAACGCATTCACGTTCTTCGAGTTTTTTAAGAAAATATTCGATCAAATAAGTTAAAGCTAAAAATTGACCTCCACTAATAGTTTGACCAAAATTAAGAAAGTCGGTTTTAGGATCATAAATGAACTTAAAAATTAAACTATCACCCTCTATTATGAACAATTCGCTACCTATAATTATGATTATAAAATTTTTAGCATAAATCATAAATCATAATTATAATTATATTTTTATATTTACCTCCAAAATCACCGACAAGATCAATATATTTATAACGACATTTGTTGTACCATTCACTTAACCAATGTTCGTTTTTATTATCTTCTTCGTTCATGGTTAATAATTTTTATTTTTCTTAAGATTTTTTTTTTTTTTTCGCTCAGTATATTTTTTTTTCCAGCTCAAGGATCTTTTTATTCACTCGGAAAAAAAAATTTATTTTTTTCTGAATTTTTTTTTGTAAACGCCGAAAATAAAATAAAACCATAATTCGAGTGTTTAAATAGTAACGGTAAAATAAACATTTCCATATTGATAAACAATTAATATACACACACCTTTGCTTTTTATTTTTGCCTTTTATAATTTCTTTCAATTGTTTCTTATAATACCTTCCTTATTTGACTTCTATGACTTCATTTTACGATTTCCTTTTGCAGTTATCAATGACAATTGACCGCAGTAGGAGCCGGCAGAAAGCATTATAAAAATTCATTGATTAATTGCTCTATTTGAAAACATGAATATAATATCAACTTTTTTCAATTTTTAGAAATTCGGGTTAAGGTCTTAAAAAAAAGCAATAATTTTTATATATGCATGCATGCCCTATTGTCCTATTGTCCGGATACCAGAATATCCGGTAATGTCTAAAATGTCGGAAACAATCTTTAAAATGATAAAATCATTCAAAATTATTAGGTTCATGCTGTCTTCAATATTCTACATTGTCGAGCTCAATGTATGCTATTCATTATTTTCGACATATCCCAACATATCTTAAATTAAATATAATGATATCCAAATATTTTTCGCTATGTGTACGACATATTATTCATTAATAAATTTTTTATAAAAAAAAACCGTCGAAGGCTTTTAAAAATCCTTCAAATACTTTTATGGTTGTAGGTATCATATTTAAGTTCTTCAAAATACTGCATCATTAATAAAAAAGAATGTTCGGAAATTATGTTGGAAATGTGGTTTCAGAATTCGGACGCAGCAGAAAATTCTATTTACAATAATATTATTATTGCACGAAAAGGGTTATGATTTGCATGATATAACGTACAGCGGAAGGAATAAATATTCCGACTAAAATAAATATAAAATTGATCGACACAAAAGCACTTAAACTTTAAGCATAAAAAAAGGGCCGGGCTTGAAAATTGTACTATAACAAATAGTACAATTTATTTTAATTCATAATTAATATATACATACTTATACATATATATAATTTTTTGTACAATTGGTAGTAAATTATTATTTGATGTATAATGTGCGATCTTTTCATAGTCCCCTTTGCATATACGCGTTATTGAACTATGAAGGACTGTAATACAAAAACATTTAAATAAATCCTTTAAAAGTTAATTCAAAAAGTATACCCCTAAATATTATAAAATGAATTTTTTTTGTTTGTTACATTCTTAATTGAACTTAAAAATAAATTAACGGTATCCAAATTCGTAAAAAAAGAATTGAGGCACACCGATTGGCTTTTAATAAAATTATACAAATTATAAAGTAAAAGTAAAATATTTCATTATAATTACCAAATTTAATTTTTGTTAGTATAATTAAGAATATAAAACCGGTATTAAACCTCATGATTAATATAATAACCATAAAAGTTCATTTAGTTCTAGCTAAATTAATCCTATATACAATGAAATGTCGGTTCTTTGTATTTTGCTATATTATATTTTTTTGTTTACATATCTGAAAAAAGAAATTATTTATTTTGATTCCTATTTTTAAACAAACTAAAGCATTTAATAATTAGATCTTAAAGTTCTTTGTTATAATAGCTTTGTAACATTAATAAAGAAAGTCGCATGAATCTTTTGAACTATTAATGAAAAATATGATTATTACGTGTAAAAACCAATTACGATGGCTTTTATTGGTGCAATTAATTAGTAACTTTTCGCGAAAATTATTAAAGAATTTTACTACTTACAATATTAATTACTAAGATTAATATGATTACTAATTGATTAAATTTATAATTTTTATAAAAAGCTGAAAAAATTCTTTTTTTTGTGAAAAAAGTTAAATATATCAACCTTGTTATTCCTATTATTACTATTAACTGAAACGCTTTAAGGATCGGGTTATAAAATCATATCGTCAATTTTCTTGCTAAGATAAAAAACTCAATATAATAAAATTCATATTCATATTCATTAATCAAATGTCGTCTATACGAAGAACACGCAGAACATCAAGAATTTTAAGTAATGTAACACAAAACCGTGTTTCGAGAATTCGCTTGAAAAGCAATGCTCATACCATTGACCGAATCGCTAGAATCACTACACGACAAATTACAAATAATCCTCTAGAAAATAATTTCTTTAATGGAACGAACTTTGATGAAAACAAAAGTTTCGAATATTTGATTTTACCCATTGGACATCATTGATTAATATTGCAAAATTTACTTGTCAAATTCGCTTAAAAAATCAGTCAATGATCCAAATTGCAAGAATTTAATGAATATCCATCTTTTATTTTTCTTTTTAATTGCATTTCATATAATATATTTGATAGAGCCTATAGATAGAACATATTCGTGATAATGGAACCTTATATTTAATAACAAATTTTTTTGACAACCTATTTATTATAAGCAACTGAAAATGTTAGCCAGAGATACTATCTGATCTCTTTTATTAGTTTTTAATATAATTTTAATCTTAATTTTTGGGGTTACGTGATATGCGATGCTGCATAGCACTATAATTTGTTCGCACTGGGCAAAATTACGGACAGTCGTTGTGTTACAAATTTTGGTAATCACTAATCAACTCATTCGATCACCAAAGATTAATTGTCCGAAACGTTAGCGAAGGACTATTTACCGTACTGAAACTTGCTGTCACGATCGACAATTTTATTTCCTTTTTTTGCGACTTATGTAACACTACCTATATGACCCCTGAAATAAGCCAAATAAATAGTAGATCATGCGAGTTATGCAATGCGAAGGACTTAAACGTTTCCGTTTTCCTAGTTTATAATTAAGTTAAAGTTCATATTTGATGTGTTTAAAAAAATTTTTTTTTGTTTTCATTTTAAATTAACGTTTTATAAACATGGTGTTATTGTAATGATCTCACATGATAATTAATGTAGAAAATCGCTTTATTCTTTGTTAACATGCCTAAAAAAATTTTTTTTTTATTGTGATCTAAACTCAAATAATTCTTTTTTTTTTAACAATAAGATGATCGGTGTAATATTACTGGTGACTTTTCTTCAAATGGTATATATAACAATAATTGGTGTACAATATGTGAAATCTTGTAAATGGCGCCGGTGACAAATTGTTTACAAATGGTAAATTCATGATATCATAGTACGACTTTGATTATGCAGTTGAACATTTTGTTTTGTGATTGTAAAAGAAAAAATAATACAAAGAAATAATTTGTTTCCATATCACCATCTTTGTTAATTTCTTCTTATATTTTAATAAAATAAAATTTTATCCCTAAAATAAGAAAACGCGTTTCCTTATGGATAATGATTGTATAAAAATATACTAGGTAAAGTGGCTTTATATGAGATAATGTTGAATAAATATAATAAATATGTACAGCTCTTATTGGCTGGTTAAATTAGTTAAACTCTTATATGACTATTTCCTGTTTAAAAAAACATATAACATGTATCTTCATAATAATCCTAGTACCTTAATTTACAGTTTTAAAATAATGTTTAATACCTGCTTACGTTTCGTACGAAGCCCTTGGATTATTATCAAATAAAGGAAAGGAAGCAAAGTCGCTTTTGATATTAATCTTATTAAAAAAGGCGTCAGTGCATATAAAAACTCAATACTGAGATTTTATTCCTTTGAACTCTTCCTGTTTTGGATAGATTAATAAGAATACTACACAATATTGATATTTTTTCCCAATCACATCTAGTTCATTGACAACTAAATTCATATATAACAAAGAAAACTATATGAACATTTAAAGCAATTGAAAAAGTCTTTTAGTATGTTGTGTAAATACACGTACAATTGGAGTTACTAAAGTTTCTAATATGGGAAAGACTTTTTCAGCACGTTTTGTGTGCTTTTGCGATATAAATGTTCTAAAAATTCCTTGGGTGGGACAATTTTAATTCCTCATCAAAAAAAAATTTTTTTATTCAAATGTCATCAAGAGATTGTGATCAAACAACTAATAGTACGTCTGTAAATAATGCAAACAATAAAAATAATGCCCGCTTGATCGATAATTCTGATACAATTAACCGAATTGCTCGATTAACTACGCCCCAAATTACGAATAATTCTTTCGGAAATAATTTATTTAATGGAACAAGCTTTAATGATGACAATAGTTTCGCATCTCTAATTTTACCTGCTGGAATTTCATAATCATTATTTTCTTAAAAAAGATTTTGTCGTTTATTTCATAAGATTATTTATGGTTAATATTCATCAGTATTTTAAGACTTATTAGTAGTAAATATATGAACCTTTTTTTTAAGATTATATTTAAGCTTAACAATTATCTTAACATATGTATCTACATGATATTCTCCGCATATCTCACATTTTCTATCATCAACATGACTTCCTTTTCTATATTATCTTTCGTTACTATTTTCTTATTTATTGATTATTTCAGTCTAAAAACAAAGTTTTTCTCCTTTTTTTTTATTTCTTTAACATAAAATAAAATTATACACAAATCAAATTATAGTAAATAAATTGATTTATATTCAATTTACTCTTTTATCTCCAATTATCCAATCAATCACATGTGTTCTTGCGTAGATAAATATAACTTATTCGTTATTATTTTTGCAACTATAATTTGGGTGTATTTTTATCTATATCAGTATATCTTCTCTACAAGACTCAATCCTAGCTATCATTTCATCACCACTTCTCCCTTATTGTCCTTGTATTTTATTACGTGCATTTTTGTTTGATTGTATTTGTAATAACTAGATTGGATGTAATGGTTCTTAATATATAAACGCAAAAGAGTATAATAATTTCATTTTTTACAATACAATAGGAAAAATGAGAATTCAAAAAAAAAAAATGCTCAAAATTTATGAAGTATGTTTTTTGCCTGTAAAATTTCTTCAATAAATTCTTTTTGCGAATATATATATATTTTTTTCGTCAAATATTCGTAGATCAATTAAAATATAATTGTTTTTATTGGATTGTTTTAATTAGTATATTATTTAGTACGACTGAATATCATCTATTTAATCAATACTTTTAAAAGAATTTTCCGTATCGAAGGAATATTTAATGACGATAAAGATTATACAGTTTATTTATTCGGTTAAATTTTAATACACTCAAAATATATATACATATAGCATATTTTAGAAGTTGATCACATGTATCACATAGTTTTTCGTATCGGAGTTTTTCAGAAATTTTTTTATAAAATAAAAATGAAACCAAATGAGGTGGTATTTACAAAGCTAGATAATAATAATGAAAAAGATCATCGTCACCAAGAAAATTATTAAGTAATCATCCAATGGTGTAAAAGCCGCAATCATTCAAAAATTACTATTTAGGTAAATGAGAAATATGAAGGTACTTGAAAGAAAGAATCTGTCAACTTGATTCACATTATTAAGTTTAGAAATCTTAGAAAACTTATAAATCCTTTCATAAAATTTTAAAGGAAATACTCTCATTCATCATATAAATACAAAATCATACCGTTCATTTTAATAATATATCTAGTATACTACTAATTCCGAATAATAATTAATTATAAATAAATAATTTATTTTACAGTGTCAAATGTCATAAGAAATATTATAGAATATGCGAGAACTTTGGGCGTTTAAATTTAGCTAGGTGCATTTTTAGGAATTGCCTTCACCATTATTATTGTTCATTATTGTTCTAACTATAAATATAAAATTAAATCCTGTTTATATTGATACGCAAATTTCGTGAGTTTTGTCATCATGATAAAAAAATTACACCGGCTAATAAAAGCTAAAAAATGCACATATACAAGGACTTGAACTCTTAATAACATCAAGATCAAAAAAAAAAAAAAAAAAAAAACACTAAAAAAAAAAAAATAAAACTTTAAAAAAAAAAAAAAAAAAAAAAAAAAAAAAAAAAAATTGAATATTGAAATAAATCCTATAATTTCAAAGCTATTAAAAATAATTTTTGAATAGCGGATCTCTTAAATGTCACGTAACAGTGTAGTACATATCATCACTTGTTCCTGTTTAGTTCGATAAACAGCAATTTTATTGGTGCAACATAACTAGCCGAAAATTACAATTTAAAAAAGTATAAAAGTATTGAAGTTAAATAAATTAGTATGAAATAAAGAAAAACAAAGATCTTCACGTGATTTAAACGTACCCTCTTTTCCAAATCTGATTGGTTTATGATGTGGCACGAAACGATAACGATAAAATTTTCACAAGGTAGGAAATACTTGATAATTATAATATACAATGATTTACAAATATAATTATGTAATGCATGCAGAATTTTTCACTTTTTCTGATGAATACAAATACTACAAGTTTTACAAGTTTTACGTTTTTAAAAAATTAATACCGTTAAGAAAGGTTTATTTTTTGGAGGAAGTGCTATTATTCAGGAATTCATATTTATTGTATACTATTAGAAAAGAGTAATGAAATAAAGAGCAAAGTTTAAAATCATTCTATTTATTGATATAATAATTTTATTTCTCGTACGTTCCAGTAGAAATACATATCAGGGAGAGAGAGGAGCATAAAAAGTGTGATTAAATTACATTTATTGAAATTGTCCAATAACATGATTCGTAAAATGTTTGATACAAAATTTTTGGTAATAAAATGGGTTATTACCTATTTGTTGGAATAATAATAGATTCAAAAATTTTACATCGGGGTTGTTTTAGAGTCCCTGTTACTATTGAATCATTGACACTGTATCAGCTAGCTCGTTACAAATTCACCTTCTTATACAATGACTCCACTAAATTTGCCTATGAAAGTTCTCGAGTATATTAACATTTATTCATAAAAAAAATAATCATATAAAACCTACTCTAATCTTAATATATACGATACAATAAATACTTGTCTTCTTGCCAAGAAAAAAATAAAACTTGTTATCATTAATAGGCTCACTATATTTATTCTATTTTGATATTACTCATAAGGCTTTGTCAATACCACTTATAAACCATGACATTTAAGCCCAAATACGGAAGAATTGTTCTTCAAAGCGTGTTCGAATCATTTCAAACCCTTCAAGAACACGGGTTTCTTTCACAATTAAGGTTTCATCTAATTTTAATGCACCTATTTTTTCAATCCTAGTTTTTAAAGAACTAACTATTGTCATAAGAATCAAATGAAAATCCTTTAAGACCTAAAAAAAAGGTAAAAATTATTACGATTATAAAAATATGTGAATTATTTTTTTACACGGGTTATTAATACGTACTTGCCAAACTTCACCGCGCCTCATTCCATTTGATTCAACAAGGGCAATTTCTTGACCATGAGAGAAAAAATCACTTATATATGCATTTATATTTTCATCCGTTTTAATAAAAGGTATACTATGAAGATCCAAAAATATTTCACTATGAATATGACTAGTTAAATCTTCTAAATTCATAAAAATATCACCTAAAGAACTACACATAGCAATAAAAGGTGATCGAGCAACAAATGAAATCGCCATTGATTCAAGTTTAGAAATTAAAGGATCTTTCTTTAGTAAAATTTGGTCCATAGACTTAGGAGGGATTTTGATTAATGATAAAGGTAAGGTATTATCGAGTCCCAACTTAGAATTATTGTTTCTCGCGAAAGTTACAGCGTAATCAGTATAAATATTTAAAACACGTCCATTATGATTTTTTAAAATATCATTGACACCTTTCGGTAAAGGAGGTAAGATAACTTTAGAAGGGTATTTTGGATTTCGACATTCATCTCCAGATATCTTGCGCAATTTAACTCTTCTAAACAGATGGGAAAGAATTAAAATCAATTCATCCATTACTTTTTCTTTTACTTGTAAAGAGTCTGTTCTCAATTGTGAACAAATTTCGTGAAATACTCCATGTTTAAATAAAACAGAAAATGCGAAATTACTTGGTTCCACATAATATAAGTGTGAGACCATAGCAGATAGATTAATTAAATTGCCATTTTGATCTAAAAGATTTTCGCGCATCAAGTATTCTATGGAAAATCTTAAATGATGCTTAATTTGTTCAGATAAATATTCTTTACCAAGACAAAAAAAGGATTCACCGAATAATCCTTTGATAGCATTTTTGGCATAATTATAGTCATTAACATTCTTATCCTTACATTGATTAAGAAGATTAAAAGAACGTAAAACAAGGGTTGTCGTCAAAGGAAAATGTCCTGAAAGACTTGGTAATCCTGACATAAGGAGTCTTATAATCTTCGTTAGGGGTACGCCAAAAAATATTACATGACCTATAGGGTCAAATCCTCTTCTTCCAGATCTTCCGGACATTTGTCTGTATTGTAAAGCAGTAAGATAAATCGAATCTCCAACAAATACCACTGTTTTGCACGGCATATTTATACCAAGAGCTAAAGAACCAGTCGCAATTACAACTCGTAAATGACGACGTCTAAATAGAATTTCAACCGCGCTTAAATATTTTTTAGGAAGACCAGAGTGATGTACTCCGATACCTCTTTCCAGTGCTATCAATAACTTGGAATTCCCTCTCATTTTTCGACGTGCATGTTCTATTATTCTTTCAAACTCTTCTGAAGGGACTTGATATTTTCGATTTACGAAAGTAAAATCAGGATCATGTGCTTTCCAGTCAAAAATTGTCGGAATAGGGTCTTCTAGCTCTGGAAGAATTTCGCTTTTTGCGATATCTTCTTTAATCTTTAAATCTCGTGTTCTCTTTAACTCTTTCTTACGAGCCTTTTCTTGAGACATCGCTTCTTTCTTTTTTGCTTGATATTTCGGATCACCAGCTCTCTTTGTGTCCTCTGCTAATTCTAATTGTTCCAAAATATGAAGTGCAAGTTCAACGCATCCTTTTCTATCAATATGAAACAAAATAGCCGGAAGCTTATCCTGTGCTGAGAGTTCGCATAATAATGGTACAATTCCCTCTTTAAAAAACTCATCACCATAAACATCTAATCCATTGGCTGTTGATTCCAAACCCGTAAATCCATCTTTAATACCAGTCCCTAGTCCTTCAATAGTTGATTTTACTATATTAATTGAAGAATCATCCCTTGCATAATTCGTAAAAGCTTGCTTAAGTTCTTGTTCATATCTATCAGCATCATCTTTAACAATATAACCGATACCTTTAAAATATTCATCAGGGTCTAACTTACTAAATCCACTAGGCGGATTATTACCTATATGTTTTTTCATTTCATCCCAGAGTTGAATACATTGAGATGGAACAAGCTTCATATCATCAGGTAATCCGTGTTCTTTTAAAATAATCATTGATAAAGAAAATATCGGATTAATGGGAACAATACTTTCTCTTTGCCGTTGCTCTTCTATTGGATTTACCGTTGTCTCAAGAAGTGAAGTCAATGGAAATCTCGGCAAATATACATACGGGTGTAAATCTGAAAATCTTTTTGTTGTTTTGATAAGTTTCATTGGAGGTCCATGAGCTTCTTTAGACTTAGTCATCCATTTATGAAATATCTCTGGATTCCCAATGGTAGCTGAAAGGGCTAAAATCGGGAGAGATCTGCTTAATAATAGTAGATGATCATAATATTCACCTCCATCTAATCCAATCATATGAATCTTTTTAATAAAAATAAATAAGTTAATTGTAGCGAAATAAATAAATAAAATTTTACAAACAAGTATTTTTTTGACAAGTTTAACTAAATTACATTACTTCGTCAAAAATGATTCTTTTTATATTTCGAGCCCACGACGCACGTTGCGGAGATAAAACCAATATTTCAAGCATTTGTGGAATTGTTACAAGAATTTGGCATTTCTCATGATTTTCGCGATATTCTCGAGTATATATGCCCCAGGTTGTTTTGTTGCCGTGTTTATAATTTTTCTTAAAACGACCATAAATCTCGGCTGTCACTTGATTAACTAAAGCTTTAGTAGGAGCAACATATACTAAAATTCCATCATCACTTTCCCGAAGAACTTTTTCCATCGCATAAAATGAAATGAAAGTTTTTCCCGATGAAGTTGGACAACAAATTAATGCAGATTCGTTTTTATCAATTAAATCTAAAACTTTAACTTGCCAGTCATCTAATAAAAAATTACATATTATTATAATTTCTTAAATTTTTTTTTTTTAAAAAAAAAGAAATTACCTGGCTTAAATGGAACTCGAGAATCATCTATCGAATTTGTATTTCGATCCATTAAATGACCCGCGTATAACATTTGAAATCTTGCGTCGGACATTTCAATAGATAAATCGATCGAATCTTCAGGTAAATTAAAATCAAACGATAGGAGATTCTTATCATTTTCATTGGTTTCATTTGAAACTTTAACATTTCTTTCCAAATTGTTTTTACAGTTGGTAAAATTAAGTCGATCTAAAACTTCAATTAAGTTTTTCTTCCGCTTGTCATCAAATATTGTGGAAAATTTTGTACTATATAGAACACTTGACGCAATATTTCTACAGGAATTATCCAGTCATTTTTCACGTTAGATGTTTTACAATGTTCAGCCCAAAGCTCCATCAAGAACTCCAATTTCTTGAATTGACCTCTAAATATAGTAAATGGATGTGTGATTTTTCCTTTTTTTTCAATTTTGTTATCTAAAAGAGTAATTTGTTCTTTTATATTTTTAGCTTTTAAAATTCCTTCCAATACATTATCAAGACATTTTTCAGACAGTTTCAATGATTCTTGCAACTTTTTTCTTTCAATTTCCTCAATTATCTTTATTGCACTAGCAGATTGTTTCTTAACTGATGACTTTCTAGCAGATTGTTTCTTAACTGATGATTTTCTATCTGATTTTTCCACTATTATATCTTTTGGTTGTGTGCCATTTAATGAAGCCGCATATCTTTCTAAAAACCTCACATATTTTTGATATCCTTTTCGTTCCAAAGAGTTTTTATGTTTATTATAATAGGAATCTGGTTTGTTTGTAGTTTTGATCGGTTTTGTAGAATGCCAATGTGTAATATCGTCATAATAAACATTTCCAATTAATCCATACTGACCTGCATCAATTTCTACATTCGAATTTTCAGGAAGTTCTAAATGCATTTCTCCAAGATACTCTTCAAAGAACTTATATTTGAAAGGAAGAAGGGTTGTTTTTGTATTATATTCTAAACTTGATTGATCAATCTCAATTTTATAAGTATTCTTAAAATTTCTATCGTCGTCGTTGACATCTAAAGAATTAAACTCATTACACTCGCATAATCGTTTTAAGAAATTCCAACAAGCATCAAATTGATGCTTAATCTCATCAGGAAGAACGTTGAAGTTTAGCACATCATCGTATCGAAATTGAATTAAAGACGCAAAAAGTCGTGTGTCTACCAGATCATAAAGATTATTATTCAAATCTTGAAAATTATTTGGAAGAATTCTATCCATATAAATTTTAGCACAATAGACAAAAAAACTTTGTAGGAATTTTTTAATCGTACTTTCATCAAATTTACTATCTAATGGTGGAGAAATCCTTGATTTTAAAGGAAGATAGTCTAGGAAAATAACATGAAGTAAAAAGATTTTTGCTAGATATTGAAAATATGGTTTATCATTATTGTTACATAAAACTCCCATCGAAGACAATAAAACAATCGCAATCCTTTTTCCACCATTTGAACATATAAGTGTATATTCTTGAGAAGTCATCAAATCCTTGCTCGATCTTGTTAATTTAAAATTTTTGTACCAATTAAATTTTTCATCGTAAACTTCAAGCGCTTTTATTGTCAAATTTATAATGCTCTCTAGCTTTTTTTGAGTTTCAAGATTAACGTTACCACCTCTTTCAAGTACAAAAGCGTACGCGCGTGAATCTCTAAACTCCATTCCGGGCAACAATGCAACAGGCATATCCATATGAAGAGAAAAGTATATAAATGCTCGTAATACGATAGTTAATTTTAATGATTTTTTTGTTGCAATACCAGAAATTGAGGATCCTTCAATTTCTTTATTCTTATAATTATCTTTTTCTTTAATTTCTAAATGTTCTGTTGAGCCATCACCAGTTAAAATAAATAATGGTTGCATGTTGTCTAAATGATTCTTCCATTCTTCAGTCCACCAATTCTTAAATTCAAAGACCGGAATTTTAGTATTAGATTTTAAATGTTCAATAATAATCTCCCTGGCAATTCGTAATTTTGGTCGGTTATTCCATAAAGATTTATGAACATTGAAGAAAGCGATGTGAAAAACACACTCACGTTCTTTGAGTTTTTTAAGAAAATTTTCGACCAAAAAAGTTAAAGCCAGATATTGACCTCCACTAATAGTTAGTCCAAAGTCAAGAAAGTCAGTTTCAGGATCATATAAAAATTTGAAAAGTAAACTATCCCCATCTATTACGAATAATTCGCTACCTATGTTTTTTCGATAATATTAATACTTAAATATATAATATTAATGTATTTTAAAGATAATATTAAATAAATAAGAATATATTACCTCCAAAATCACCGACAAGGTCAATATATTTATTGCGACACTTTCTATACCATTTGCTTAACCAATGATTATCTTCATTCATGATTTAAACTGTTAATAGAACTTAAATTTTCCCACGATAATAATATGAAAAGAAATCATGCGAAAAATAAAAATAGTTTATTCGTAATTTTACAAATAAATATATAATAAATAAATAGAATAAATAATAACAATAAAAGGAAAGAAGAGGTCATAAAAAACAATAAAACAAAAATGACGCTTATGTAATTACCATAAATAATATTCCATGTTTCACGATTGATCTGCAAATTTCATCCAATGAGATGATGTAAAAATGGTTATTTGACATCCAACCCATATCTAGTACTTAATTCTAGACTTGACTAAGAAAAACCAATCTTTCTTCATGGTAAGTTAACCCTCTAATACTATATAAACGAAATTTTAATATAAAAAGCCCCATTAACGGAAGATATTACTATATATATATATATATATGCATGTGTGCCTGAAAGACGCCAAAGATATCCAAAAAAAATGCTCTGGTCAATTTCGGATGTTAACAATTCGGGATGTCTCTGAACCTAAGCCAGGCCACAAACTATTAAGCCAAGCTATGCCAATAATATGTGATCGACACTTTTATCGGATTGTATTAATTAATTACTAATTAATAATTATTTTTTTAGTTAATTATTAACTATCTCTGATATAAAAACTGAACGTTATTGCACATTGAATGAACATAAATGAGGTTATATTAATAGCATATGTTCTTTCTCTTTCTTTTTTTATGCATTCAGCGTGCAGTCAGAACAATTCAGTTGGTTGTAAATTACTGCGTAGGTTTTGAAATAAACGTTCTTTTATATATTATAAATACAGTAGTATTATTCCTGTTTTTGGCTAGTTAAAGTATTGCCGATAATGCTTAAAAACTGATGTTAGACTATTTATTAAATGTGTAGCTTCTAGATTGGTTACTTCGTATTATTAAATTTATTATAATGATGTATTTATTGTCAATTGAGCCCTAATGTAAACAATGTTTACGCGTTTATAAACAATTAAAGTAGAAATGTAACATATACTATGTAATAAACTAGGAAAACGGAAACCGCGCTAACACAAAAAAAAAAAATTATGTAAAAATCATGATGTAAGGTATGTCAAGAACTCAATTTTTAAAATGAATAGTACCCGTGAGTAGTGCCCAAATGACCTAAATGCCTGATCACATGTCATTTGGGTCATGATGTGGGTAAAACAGTATCACGTAATATTATAAATTTGTAAATCTGGCCGGTAACATAATTTGGCCTGAATTAATTCTGCATTAAATTTAAATGACTCAATTCGAAGGTCATTCAGGGGGTCATTTCAAATGGCCAAATGACCTGGTCATTTGCTACCTCACATAATAGTACATCCCCCCGGAAATAGTACCACCAATGAAAGATAATTGTAAATAGATTACAGTCGAATAATATTAATATTTAGGAATGACAAAAAAAAAAAGCAAATAATGTAATTGCATCAAAAACACTATTAAGACTTCTTTAGTACCCGAATATTAATCAATTTTCACAACACCATGGATGGTGAATAATAACCGGGTCTTAATCATGTATTTTTGAGGGATACTGTATGCAGTAAGTAATAATTCAGGGGATAACACATTTGTTTATGACCTACCAGAGATAGTCCAGCGCTTCGCTCCGGGCAACTAGTATTCAGGAGTTCATGAACAGATATATTATTTGAAATTCATTAATAATGTTTCCCAAATAAAAAAAATTACCATATTTAGACCTTTTCTCTTATTATAAATGATTAAATGTCTTTCAATATTTTAACTTTTGCGAAAAAAATACCGAACGTAAACACTTTTCAGTTGATTAATATGTCGAAATATGTTTTATTACAAAAATTTTAGATAAAATTGTTTAGTGTTTACATGATTGATTTTAATTCAAATTCAAAATTATATACTTAACTACTATCTTAAAGTTGTAGAATAAATCTTAAAAATTATTAAACTAAATATAATCATAATGTGTCGATATCCTTCTACTGTAACGAAAAAAAAAATATTTTTATAATTATTTAAGGTTAAATGTTTCTTCTCTTTATAATAAATAAACGAATATATATTGTATTTCAATTTATGTTGAAATAACAATATCAAGGTAGAGTCGAAATTTTTATTATCATAATCATGAAATCTTGTTTCGTTAAAGAAATCATTTTTGAATGAATTATTTGATATATTTTACGTTAGTTATCGAACGATTCGGTCGATGATACGAGAATTATTTATCGGACGAGTTAGTAAGATGCGGTTATGGTTTATATTATTTACATTGTTTGCCGGTCGTAACCGACGTTCCGCATGTTGTTCTAGGTGGAACTCATTGTAACGAAAGTTTCCTTTTTTTTGATAATTTGTTATTCCTGAAATAGAGGAATAATCAAATTATACCGTTTGGTAGGTTTTTTTCGAGCCTTTATTTATAATAAATTTCAATATTCAACAAAAATGTTCGTGTTACCAACCTTTTTATATAAAATATAAAAAGTCTTATTTAAAATGTAAAAAGCTTTTTTGTGCATAAATAAGTCCTATGAATGATTCCGGAAAAACATTTTGAGGTTATATTATTAATTCTGAAACAATTTGAGCTCTTTTAATTCAAATTATGTAATACGCTACATTTAAATAGCATAATTAGGATAAATTTCAAGAGATTTAACTGTACTCATACTAAATTTAAGTTTGACCCAAAAGCTTCATGCTTGAAATTTAGTACAATCATTTCTAATAAATTACGCGTACAATCACGCTAAAAATTTGTTATCGAAAGAAAAAATAATTACGGGCTAAAATATCAGTTATTTCAAAGGATATTAATTATTAAGAATAAATGCATATTTCTAAATAATGTTATCGTATAATCAGTAAAATATCAGTAGTTAAACACAACATAGAGTCTAGGTATTGTTTAGTCTGTGTAATCTGACATTTATCCCGCAGGTAAGATCAAATTTTGTAATTTTTTTTTTTTTGGACATAATATTTTATTGGATGAAGTTCGACCTCAAAGGAAATATATAATCAATTACCAATATCGAGATCGAATTCGATTGGTATAAGTTTTATTCTTTTTCACAATCTGACAAGTGGTCTCAGAAGAGAATTTTAAATACTCCCTGTTAATCAATTTCTCGATCTGATCGGTGTATTCACGTCCAATAAGTTAATTCAACCCCTAAATTTCAAATTTTTTATTAAAAAAGAAAAGGTTTGGACATTAATAATTGCATTATGATTACTTTCTCTTTATATAATTTTAAAGAAACAATTATGTCTTTGATTTTCTTATATTTTTGTGAGAAATATAGTAGAGCTTGGCAAAATTTTATCGATTTATCAAGCAGATCATAATTTTCACGTAGAAGAAATGTGATACTGTGACACATATCTCACATAAAATGGAATATTAGTAAAAAAAAAATAATTTTTTTTTTTTTTTTTTTGCAATGAAATTCCATAAATGAGTGAATAGGGCTTAAAGGAAACTATTTTTATTCCTATAATTGCTATATACTAAATTAGTAATAATTAAAAAACATGTCATATGACATTGCAACACACAAAAAGCTTCATGAAAACTTTCAAAATCATATGTTAATAATTGAAGTAATTTCCGAAAAATAAACTAATTTAGGTAAATTATTTCTTTTTTTGTTTTTAATACTTTTTCCATTGTATTATTATCAATAGTCAGGGGCAAATGTTGATTTTAACTATATTTATTTCGATATACTAATATATTTATATGAAAAATTGATGCCGATCATATTGCTTGGCGAGTTTATTTTATTATTATCGAATGTGAATAATCGGTATTTCTTAAGAAAAAGACAATTATTCGGATTATTTCTCGGGATTTGGAAAGAAAATTTAGTATAAATATATTATGACACTGGCTACCAATAGTGATTTTACAATAAGTTCAAACTTTTTAATAAAGATAGCATTTACAATTTATTTTATATATTGCAAAATTTTATAACCGTTATTTTACTATCATTATCAAATATCATGTCATCAGATGGCATAATATAACAATTACGAAAGTTTAGCTGATATTAATAGTCAAGATGGCCCTTTCATCATATGGAATATGGAATATTTATTTCCATGGGTAAATAATTGCCCTTATTACTTATTTTGGATTCTTTAATCTATGATACGATTATGATTAAAGCTGTAGAAATAATAGTGTTCTAGACATAAATCAGATTAAATCTTTTTTTCAACTAAATATATAACCCCTAATTAAATATCATAGGTCGTAAATAATTATTCTGTTTATCTTCACCTGAAAAGGATTTTATTGACTCTAGTCGTTATACTTTACTTATGTTTCTTACTGATTTCAGTTTGCCTCTTTTCAATACTTTTGGCTTTTCATTTGCTCATTTCATAAATTTCTTAAAAGAATTTTCTTCGCGTTATTATTAAATAGTACTGCTCAAATAATATTATTATTCGACTTTACTAAATCACACCACTGGCGTTCAACGCCATAGTGTGCGTTTTCTCAAAAGCTATGGTCTAAACTAAACAAGTTATACTAATTAAAATTGCTCAGCACTCTTTAATCAATACTATTTTTTTTTTAATGAAAAACTTATAGTATATATATGAAGTATATGCTACAGAATTAAATGCTGCGAAGTGGAATATAATTATTGTATTAGTAGAATCAGCTTAATAGCTAATCTACTAATAATATAGAATAAAACCAGAAATTTTCATGTGTTCAGATTACTGTATTTCCAGAAGGACGTGAAAGTTTTCGATATCTGGTAAGAATAAATTCCGGAAATTTACTTTGAAATAAAAATATTTAATTTGTATTTAATTTGAATCTCTTCCGCTTAGTTTCTATTGTGTAAAATGTTGCACGATAATGCAAAGGTAATTAGTGTAAATTGCTAAAAATGTATCGACCAATAGTATATGCATGTGCTATCATAGACCATACCCGATTCTATAATAAAAAATAATGTTATTAGATAGAACAAACTAAACTCCAAAATTTCTGTGGTGTTTTAATGATACTAATTCTTCTCCATAAAAAATTTTTCAGAAAAATGATCATGTGTCTGAGTTTCTTCGGAATAAAAACTAGAAAAATGATCATTTATCGGAGTTTTTTTCCAGAATGAATTTTATAGAGCTAATTTCTTTTTAAAAGAGGTATTAAGGGGTATTGTTTATTGTTTAAATTTTTTATAAAATCTGATCGATGCTCGTCTCATTAAATAGTAATAATAGTATTAATATTAAGTAATAAGCAGATTTTATTTTAAAAAATCATTTTTCATTATACAGTTGCAATCGAATTATTCGGTCATCTGCTTATTTGGGAAAAATCTCATGAAAACCAACATCAAATTGTCCTTTATCTGTAAAAATCTTCAATACATTAAAAAAATACAGTCGACCCCCCTCTATAGTCACCCCAGATATAGTCACATCCCCCCTTGTAAGCACATTTACGTTGCTAATAAACATTAAAAAAATTCCCTCTTTAGTCACACCACATAGTATTTTATGATCACACCATTTTTTTTGGTCCCGAGGGGTGTGACTATAGATAATTCATTATACCAAATATTAAATAGTTATTGGATGAGGAAATAGGGATGGAAAAATAGAGATATCGGTCTTCGACCGACATCCCATCTAATAACTGACGGTCATTAGGAATACTGCGGTGACTAATAGGAATTAATACTACTAATACTGATTTCAACATTGGCTGTCTCATAAAAATATCGGTCCGTATATTCCCAATCAACTGACATATGGTACACCGGTTAACGAAGTAAATCTTATAAAATAACTCTTTTTATAGTGAATTTGCTTTAAAACGAAATTCATTGTTTTGTGAAATTCGACATTCAAAATTCTCTATAAAAGGGCACAACTGTAATGTCTATCAAGACATTATAAGTGAATCAGAGTACGTAGAGCGTAAATTACCCCTATAAAAATCTATCCATTTTCTTTTATAAACTATGTGAACCTTAATCCATGCAAAGGTTTAATAAAATCTCGTCTTAATTTAATAACTTTATTACATCAACAGTATTTGTTAAAAGAATTCTAAGTTTATATTCCAAATAACTTTTATGGACAAATTTAGCTTGTCCAGCCGGTTAAGCAGCGGCCGATAATTATAATAATTTTACCTATAACCGTATATAGTAATGACACATTTATGGAAATAACACGGAGTAAAAAAAAACACGGAATAAATTTTTTATAGGACTTGCAATTAAGATATCAAGCTCGATGTCTATAGCACTACTTGAATTTTTAATTCATAAGTCCGGCTAGGGTTATTGTAAAGTCACGTGTGGTTGTATTAACTTTGTTATAATCCTAACTAAAAGAATTATTATTTATATTTACTTTCTATCATGATATAAAATAGAATTGTATTAGGACGGGAAGGTTCATAAAATTTTGACATTGAATATTTTGATTTAATTTGTTATAAAGTGCAACAAAATTCTTATTTATTTATTTATTTATTTATTTTATTTCTGAAAGAGTAGTGACTAGAGTCAGATACAAATATAATATTTTGAAAACAAAAGGGAAAATCTATGTAAACGATCCTCAGTCTACATCCCATTATGGGACCTCACCCTTCGATCAAACTATTTTAACTACTAGAACTACGCTAGAAGAAAAAATGCCCACTAAGTCAATCACAAACCCAAAAAAAAAAACAAAAACAAACAGTGATCCGTATTTTTCTTTTACCCGTAAAAATGGGCATTACCTGTAAATACTGTAAGAGGTAAAATGGTAAACTCTATTTTAAGTTGTAAAGAGATGGGGTAAACCCAACCTAGAAACTAGGTATAAGAATAACAAATATAAAAGTGATAAACTAAAGTCCTGAAAAAGAACATAAAATAGTTAAATAGCGCGGATAATGCGCTTGCTAGGTGCATCTTGAGGAGTAGCAAAATATAATCCCATAAGGGCCAAGTCACCCGTAGGGTAAGTAGATAGAGAGGTATAAGAAGTAGAACGCGGTCGTTTTGTAGTCCTACATGAATCACCAGAAGTAAAATCTATCACGGAAAATTTCCGTTTATAAGGACGACAAAATTCTTATTAATTTTGGCCGCAAACATGATCGGCAAGGTTATCTAGTCACGTGATATAACTTTTAGTTAATCGACATTAACAATGAAAATAATCGAAAAGTACATTTTATAAAGAGACGTCACTTTTGAACAAGATTTATCCGATAAGCAACTTGGTTTCAAGTAAAATTTAAATATAGTAGAATCCCTGCAGTACATAATAAATATCATTTTTTATTTATACCGAGAAAAGTTCAACAAATTCTTTTGTAACAGGCGATCGGGTAATTACATTTTCATCAATAACCAGTAAAGTTTATTAATAATCATAATTACTATTAATAATGTATGTATACATAAGAAATCATAATATTTTTTTTTTTATGTGTACAATAATAACACGGGTACATTGACTATTTGTATTAAAATTTAAAGTTTCTTTGTAATATAGAATTATAGATAAAATAAATAAATATTTTTGTAAATTAAAAAGACACATATTTATTTGATTGAATTTAAACCAACAAGCATTTACCCCTATAATTAATTAATGTACCCTTTTCTTTTTGTTTGTTTATTATTTTATATTTACTGTGTATCGTGCCAAGAAAAGCGCTAGATTTTCACTTAAACGCCATCAAAGGTTTTTCCGTTAAGTCAGCTTTTAAAAGCTTTATTATCCCAAAAAGTCAATTATGACGAAATATGACGTATAACACTACAACGGAAGAAAATTCCTTAAATCTTTTCTTATCAATCGGAGTTAATTCATATATAGTTTCATTAAAATAATAGTGCAAATATTTTAATTTCTTATACCTCCTGTTTATTTGTATAACCATATCGGTTATCACTAATCAAATTAGCCGACTCCGAATAGGAATTGTAGGAACTTAGAAAGAAATATTGTTAGATTTCATATGAATGTAAATGCATGTAATAATTCGGTGTTGACTTATTGGCGTTTTGTGTCTTGTATAAAATTATTGTGCTCATTTTTTTCGTGTAAATTATAGTCGTTAATATTTCAACCTAATCTCAAAAGGATCAGTTAAATTCTGTTGCGTGCAGCGGAGGGTATATTAGTAGAATTATTACCTTTCTTGCTTTCTGACTTTGGTCGCCATTTAATTAATCTATACACGGTAAATAACAGTCATTTGATAAAAAAAAAGAAAGAAAAGAATCGTGACACATGATTTCCAATAATTATGGTTATATTTGTTGTTTCATATATAAAATAATGCTTGCCATGAAGAACTAAACAATCCAAAAAATTGTCGGTAAATAGAGTCTCAATTTAATCCTATTACAATTATTTATACCATATAAATAATTACAGTTATCAAAAAGAAAAGCCATTGATTCTCATTCTATTTTCTTATAATAATTAATAAGTCAATAAAGAGACGCGCCACGCGTAAAAATAAATATTTATATTTAATTTATTAACAAATAAAGCACATCAAATATGAAATTATGTTTCCCTGAGATTCGGGATGAACTCAAAAAGCAAATAAAAATACACAAATTTATTTAAGAATTATGTAACAATATAATATAATTCAAACACTATTTGTTCGTTGTCTAAAATGAGTAAAAGTTTATTAAATTCGTTAGACAGATAAGAAAATCTAATTAGAAGGTTAAAGATTAATATGTTCAAAGTTATTTGAATTGGTTGGTTCGTACTTTAAATCTTTTGATTGTTCAATAGAAATTATAATTGAGTAGAATCGGCTAAATGATTTTCAACAAGTCATATTTGTATGTATAATCACATAAATATATATCCAAATGGTAATTTGTGTAATATTTCCATGAAAATATGGTACGTCCAGAACGTTATCCGGAATTTTCGGATAATTTCCGAATTTCCGAATTTCCGAATTTCCGAATATAGTTTTTATAGGGATAAACTACACTTTTTAATTTTTTTGTGAAAATTTAGGGAGTTAGTATTGGATTTTGCATGCGTCGATCATACTGCCAGATCAAAATTTTAATATATAATTGAGCAATAATAAAATAATAAATATTTATTATCTTAAAAATATTTTATTAATGTGTGTCAAAACATCCCAAGAACCATAATTAAATTGATCGTCATTAACCGCATATTTGGTAACCAATTATTTCATATAGTGTAGAAAAAAAAAATCATAACTAGTTCAAAGTTTTGAATACATTTATCTTATAAAAATCATTTATAACGTAAAAAAAAATAAACTTTCGTGAAAAGTGAGATTAGAAAAAAAATTCTAGTAAACGAACGATATATTTATATCGAAGAAATTGAGGAAATACGAAGGAGCTGAACATCTGCTGTACGTGGAATTCAAGACTGTTTGGGTTATCGTGAAAACTTGACTTGTTCCGTTAAAGAAGTTATTTCGAAAGAGTGAATTGTAACTTGCGCGTAGTTATTTGAGTAATTGTATTAGCCCGGGATGGCGCTATTTTCCGTTCGTATAAACCGGTTTAATGTCTTGCGTTATATTTTCTTGGTTTATATAACGGAAACGATATCTTTTTACGATATCATTTTTTGGGGGTTTTTTTTTTTTTTTTTTTTTTTTTAAATTTTTTTTTTTTTTTTTTTTTTTTTTT
>JADRCO010000037.1:0-66496 GCA_021464525.1 Rhizophagus sp. LPA8_4_AMF | reverse complement strand
ATTATTATTAAAATAATAATTTGAATTTGTTCATTAATTTCATTATTCATTATTAAAATATATTACAAAGAAATAGAATTTTATTAAAATTTAAAATTTTCAATAAAAAAAAAATTTAAGAATGTGTACTATAATTAATACATGTAATGGTAAATCATATGCTATATAGTTACACTAATTTTGTGAATCAAGATTAAATATTAATCTCAAGCTGATCATAATCATAATCCTAATCTAATTTCAATCATGCATTTTGTGAAGACGCCCAATATCAGATTTAAAATATAAGTAAATCAGGAATATTAGGAATGCTGATATTTCATTGACAATTGTAGGAAATTAATCTGATACTAATCCGATATTCTTTTGCCTGAAATGCCACATGATTATTCCCAATCTGTGCCAAGAACTGGTTACAAATCGGGTGAATTGATCAGTTTCCATTTGGGTTAAAATCAAAACCATATAATAAGGCTATCAAGATATATGAAAATTGTCTGGTAGTCCTTCATTCGACCAGTGTATAGTAAGGTTTTTTTACTAAATATGAAAGGAAACAGTGAAAATTTATCAGTACAGGAAATTATTGGTATATAGGGTATCAGTACATTGAGGTTTGACTGTATTACTAATAAATATATAAATATAAATATTATTATATTTATACATAATGAAGTTATAATTAAATGCTAAAAGTTGAAATATTTAGGTCTAAAGTTAAAAGCCAAGTCAAAGTTAGCCAAAATTACATCATATCATAATTTTAAATAATTGTGAAATGGTAAAAACTTTAAATCATGATAATTCTATTCATATCAAAGTTACAAATATTAAACACATATCACTTAAATTTAATCAATAAAATAAATCAAATGGCACAAAGATCATTAGAATTTGATCACTATATATTGAGATCATAAGCAAATATCTAAATATGTAAGTAAGAATAAAATACCATATAGCACTGCCTAAGAGACCCCCTTTTCGCATACCCCCATAGTAATATATCCGGGTATTTTATTAGACAAAAAATTTTTTTTTGATTTAGACCTGGGCATAATTCAATTTTTTGAGGTAAATTAATAAAGACCCGGGTATTTTATCATTCATAGTATACTTGATTTAACAGTAATTTTATAAATCATTAGTATAATAAAAGCAAGTTTAAATGTAATATTCAGATCCAGTGAATTTCATCATAAAATATAATGTTGACAAATTTAAATTTACATGAGCACGAGTATAAAATTAATTTTAAAAAGACGATCTTGAGGTCGGCTGTGTACTGTAATACAATATCCCCCCATGATAAAATACCCTACCGCCTGCACCTCATAAAATACCCACGGGTATAATTCAATTTTTAAATCGCCGAAATTGATATAGACCCGGGGTAATCAATATTGATGTTATTAATATAAAATACATATCATTTAAATCCAGTGCACCCGAGATTAAAAATTACTTCGCCAAAATATTTATTTATTCATGCACGGTATATCATTCCGCCACAATGCATGTATGCATGTGCGTCACAAAGTGAATTTCTTGTTAAGGAAAGGACAATAAGAAAAAAAATTTATTATAAAAGGGATGTTTTTACCGCAAGCTTTTAGGGTTTTCTTTTTAAGATTATCCTAAAAATTAGTTATTCAGTAATGGTAATTAGTAATACCCAATAATATTCATTCTTATTTAATTAGCTTTATGAAGTTGATTTATTTTGTACAAATTAAATCTGATTAATTGAAAGAACGAAATAAACTATTCAAATATGGCTATCCCTAGAGAAAAACTTATATAAGTGAAGCTCTCAAAATGGAGAATTTGATGTATCGATCATTAACTATAATATCGAGATGTTTTCAAAAAGAATTCTAAATATTTTACTTATTCTTAACTTACCATCTTTCATTATCTCAGCACCACTAACAATATGTGATGGTTGCGATCATTTATCACCACGTTCACCATCACCTCAAACACCATCTGATGATGCTACATGTCCAAATCTTGGTAGAACAAACGAACCACTCATAGACTATAACGTTGTGTTAAAAACAGATGCTACAAATTATGATTCTGTTGTAAAGAATCATTTTGGAATGTTAGAAAAATGTCTACAGAGAGAAAGACACAATGTTCATGAATTGGATTTTTCCTCCATTAAAGATAACAATAATGTGATTTTCGATTTCAGCGTAAAAGGAATGATTGCTGGATATACTACCAAATTTACCAAAAGTTTTGTTGAGAATTATTTGTCTAAACTTAATGATGTTGTAATAGTAAATGAAAATAAGGTTATTGAAGATCCATTTGAAAATGAAGTTGTTGAACAAGCACCACTTGTACGAAGAGCCGAAAGACCTGCTGGTAAAATGCCTGTAAGTATTGGACAATTTAAGAAACAATTTTTTTTTTAATGAAAGGTTTTTTTACCCTTTTTTTATTTTAGAATCTTGATCGTATTGATCAGGAAAATTTTCCTTTGGACTTGAAATATATATATCCCGATAGTGCTGGAGCAGGAGTTGATGTATTTGTAGTAGACTCGTGTGTATTAAAGATTACTATATGCAATGCAATTTTTTATGCATTGATTAACCGTAATAATAATTATTGCTCTTTATTTTAGAGGAATTTTTCTTGAACATGAAGAGTTTCAAGGTAGACAAGGTAAAACCGTAGTTGAAAAGACTTTTTGTGGAACCATTCTAGCAGATGATGATGGACATGGAACAAATGTTGCCAGTATTGTAGGAGGAAAAACTCTTGGAGTTGCAAGTAATGCAAATATAATTGGTGTCAAAATAACAGGAAAAGGTTGTCTATTAAGTTCACAAAACATTATTAATGGAATCACTTATGTTATGCAACAAAAAGCAAATGATCCTGGAAGGAAAATAGTTTTAAAGTAAGTTAATATTAATATGAATATACTGTAAAATATTTTATATATGCTGATTTTTTTTTTTAAAAAAAAGTTTGTCAGCGACTTCAACAGATTCTGCTGTTGGTGAAGCAGCAAGTAAGGCAGTTGAAGCTGGAATTCATTTTGTTGTCGGAGCTGGCAATAGAAATCAAAATGCGTGTGGATATTTCCCAGGTAAAGTTGAAACGGTGGTAACTGTTGCTGCAACTAAGATCACCAGTCCTCCTAATCAACAAGATTGGATCACTGATTTTTCCAACTGGGGAAAATGTGTTACTCTTTTTGCTCCGGGCGATAATGTTCCAATAGCTGGAATTGGAAGTCCTAGTGAAATTACTTCGGGATCAGGAACAAGTCTTTCCGCTCCGCATGTTTCTGGTACTATTGCTTTGATGCTAGCTAACAGTGATTTAACTCCTGAACAATCTAAAGAAGAACTCTTGAGAATTGCTACTAAAGATAAAATTCAAGGCCTTGGCTTTCGCCCAACTGCTAATTTATTGTTGCGTGTCCCTTCACCATAACCAACAATCATTGAATGATAAGGAAAAGAGAATGTAGTTATTATTTTATTTTTATCAAAATATTCATTTTTTAAATTCATTTACAAAATTTTAAAAATATTAGTAATTTAATTTATAAATACTTGTATTACAATAATTCAAATTGAAATTAAGCAGTTTAAATAAATCCAACTTTTTTGATCGTGTTGAATAATAGTAATTAAATATTATCGCCATTTCCAAAATGATTGATTTCATAATATCAGAGTTTCAACACAGTTTGAAGTTTATTTCATAGATAAGCTGTTTCTTTTTCACTCGATCAAGAAGTATTTAAATATTTTACCAGATTTTCCGGACTTTACCAGATATATATATGAAATTTGCCAGAACATAGAAAATTTTATCGGATTTCTCTCAAAAATCCTGGATTTTGCCAGAATTTTATCATCTATTTTCAGCCCTGGTCATAAACAGCTATTTCCTTTTTTAGAATAAAGGTGAGATTTAAGCATCACATATAGGGGCAAGATCTAAATTTACCCTTTATTTTATAAAAAAATTTATTTTAATTAAAAAAATATAACCTTTAAATTTTTCCTATAAAATTTTTATTACATTTATCAATTATATATAATTATATATTATTATTATACTTGTAAAAATAAAAAAATCAATTTATAAAAATTTGCATAAACTTATTTTACTGAATAATAATTATTAAATATTAACAATATTTAATAAACTGTAATATTTATACTATAGATATAAATTTCATACCATTAAATTGAATTTAATAATATATAAAAAATATTGTTGTTAAACAGCTTTGAGTAATTTCAGTTTATGATTATATTACTGATATATAAAGATTAAAGAATTTAATTAGGGATGTTATTTTGCTCAAAATGCTCAATACCTGCTTAATGAAATTTGCTCATTATTACTATGATTATTCTTTGATATGTGACTAATCAAACTTGTCAATAATAATCTTTAGACCATATTTCATTAATGATAATCAATGATTTGGCTTGATATGAAGTAGATATTAACATTTATAATGCCTTGGAGCTTGTGCTCGAAGCTATTTTGCTCGGAAAATGCTTGAAAGCAATTGCTCAATTTGAGCATTATCTTTTAATTATTTGCTACTAATCAAACTTGTTATTAATATCTTTTCAAACGAAGTTACTTATTACGAAAAATTATTCTGACTCTTTTTTAGCAAGTTATTTTGAAAGCTAGTTTAAGTTACACAAAGCAGGATAACATCCCTAAATTTAATATTAATTCTTATATTGAATCATATTTTATGATTTAGTTAAACTAACTACTGCCACTTATCACTGAACTTTGTTATCCTGACATTTATAATTAATTAAAAATTCTGAATAATTCTATAATCTCTTACTTAAATGATCAAAACTTTAAATCATATAAAAAATAAATAAATAATTATATTATTATTAATTCAACCTCTCTTCCTCTAACTTCTCTTCTAATTCAGCTTTTTCATTCTTTCGTGCTTGACGTTCTTCATACCTTTATAAATTAAAAATCATTAAATTAATAAAAATAATAAAAAATTTTTATATTCAAAACAATCATAATTATTACTAACATCTTTCTGTGTTCAATAATTCGATTAATAATCCCGTCAGTTGTTATTTCAGCAGAAGGATTTTCAATTTCAACATATATTCCTAGTGATTTAGGAAGCTATATAATAAGAGTTACTGAGTTAGTATTCATCATGCTTAAAGAGAGAGATATATATATTATAATTACTTCATAAGGATCTTTCCCATTTACATCAGGAAGCGATGGAGTATTTCCATGTACTACCATATCGACTTTATAGACTTTAGATAGTACATTTTCGTCGACGCTATATGGGGCTCCGAGGATAACTTCATCTACATACTAGTTGAATGAAGGTTTTTTTCTTTTAAAAAAGGTAATTGAAAAAGTATAAATTGAGAAAACAAAAAAATTTACCTTGCAAGCAAGAACACTTAAAACGCGTTCATGAAGATTCATTAACGGATAATTTACCCCTTTAATTGCATTAACCGTCTACACAATTATAGAAAGAAAGAAACAAGTATAAATATAAAATTTGCCAAAATGATGGTTTTTATATTTTTAAAATATTACCTGATCATCATGAATACCAACTAATAAGTAATCACCCAATGATTTAGCCCTCTTCAAAAATTCAATATGTCCCACGTGAAACAAATCAAAAGTTCCATCAACGTAAATAACTTTGTCTCCAGGTTCAGGTTCTCTCCCTTCCGAAAATTGTACTATTTTTTTAGAAGTCGGTAAACAATGGGAAATTTTTATTTCTGGATTTTGTTTTACGTTACTACTAAAAGAAGTTAAATCTTCGTTATTGATCGAGGCGATGGATGATCGACGCTTGTGATGATCACGTGTCATTAGTAACATGCGTCCAACCAATTCTGTAGTTGAGATTCCTTGAGTGCGCTTGCATTCTCTATATTTTCCTGCATCTTTTACAGCTTGATAACAGTCTGTCCCATCAGAAAGTGTGGTAATATCATCACCATGTACGCAAAAATCACAGTTGTATTTTTCCATTACCTCAAGGCTTGTAAAGTATGGAGCATCTTTAACAACTAAATCGACCCATTTACACGCTTCAACCGCAATGTATCTAAAAAAAAAATTATTATTTATTTTAATAATAATATAAGAAAATAATAAACAAAATAATTTGATTACCTCTCTTCTTCTTTCATAACAGTAGGCCCTTTGTGCTTTTCTATTTCTGCATCAGAATGAACTCCAACAACTAGAAAATCACCCATTGTCTTCGCCTATCGTAATAAAAATTAATTTAAAATGTTTGGTTTATTAAAAAAAAGAACTAAATAATTGTACTTAACCTGTCGCAAAGCGTTGGCGTGGCCATGATGCATCATATCAAAGCAACCGTCAACCCATACTCTGCATATTTACAGTTTAAAATATAAGTTATTTCAAATACACAATTAAATAATGAGAATACATTATCTATTATATACCTAACTTGTTTGCGATTGGGATTTTGAGACATTTTTTTATTAAAATTTTATCCCTTTTTTTTGCATCGAAATATATTCAAGTTTGACAAAGGGATCAGTTGTCTACACGTTTTTAGATTATCAATAAATTTCACATGATGTCATATGCCAATTAATTTAATTTGTTTTTAACGGTTAAATAATTACTTTTAATTTTTTGAAAATGGAAAAACGACTGGAAGAAATTTGTTCAAAGTTAGACGAAGCTTTACTTGAATATTTGAATTTAATTTCCAATTATCAGGAAAATTGGCAACAAATTAGTAAGGATTTAGAAGGTGTAAGTAACTACTTAATTTGTTTTCTTATAGTACCATTCAGACATAAACTGAAATTCTAATTAACTTCAGGCCTTTATGCAACTTGCTCACGCAAAATATACTATGGGGCCTGGTAGATTAACTCAAGATCAGTATGACGGAAGAATGCAAGCTGCTACAAGAATGTATAAATATATCCGTTAATACATGAATTACCTACCTCGTTATTACAATTGAGTTTATTCATCGCAGTTTCATTTGTTATCATTTGGTACAAAGTTTGATATCACAAAATCTAGGTGTTGAAGAAGAAAAAAAACATTACAATCATCAATTTTCTTTGATTAATGGATATTTGGAAAATGATGAAAATATAATGGATGAATCCGAATCTATTCAAAGTATTGATAGCTCTTCAACCCTTCGTCGACGTAATGTAAAAGAACTCGAAACTAAAACTGATAATACGGCTAAAACGGAGAAGCCGCAAAAAAAACAAATTATACGTGATCCATTACATTGGTTTGGACTTTTGGTTCCACCATCTTTAAGGGATTCGCAAAAACACTTTAAGCAGGGTAAATTACTTGCTTTTTAATACAAATAAATTTTCTTTCTTTAACAATAATAATAATAATAATTAAAATATTATAAAAAGGCCTAGTAAATATGGTCGACCTCTTGAATTTACGAAATGAAATATTAAAGAAAGAAGCTCAATACAGAATTATGAAACAGGAAAAAGAAGAGATTATGCAAGAATTATCAAAATCAAAGGAACCAGTGAGTGAAGAAAAGAATACCCAAGAAAACGCATTGTAAATGAACTCAGGTTTGAAGATAATTATCTAGATCGTTATTTTAGTACAAATCCTATAACTCTTATTAGCAGTTATTTAATTTTACTTATATATCTAAATGCGAGTTGATTAGGTCTAATATTACTTTAATTTAATGGTAGATTGATAAAACTTTTTTAGTTAACATTATTTACATGTACATTCATTAGAATATACTTTTGTATAGATTTAGGAAAGTTTTTTTTTTTGTAGAAAATTTAAGAAAAGAAATGATAAAAATTTATTCTTACACGAGAAAAATAAAAATAAAAAAACAAAATAAAAAATGGCTTTGTTATAATACAAAACCGGGATCTTCAATATTCTCACAAAGTAGAAAATTTATGAATGGTTGTCCACCAAATTCAAGTAGCCGGTGTTATTTACATGGAAAAAGGGAAGAAGCGGATAAATGGGGATGATGAAGCTTCTTCAAAAGCTTTATCACAATAAAAAATAAGATACCCTAATTGGGCCGTCAGAATATGAAAAAAAGAATGTAGCAAACAATAATAAAATAATGATTTGATCTATTACAATGATAAAAAAAAACAAATGATAGTCCAAAATCCTTTTTTGTTTTGTTTTTAACTATCACCCATTATTACAACCATATCTAATAATAATTTGATACAAAATATAATTTTGACATTGTCCAAAACTCAACATAAATAATTTTTTTTATTTTATGCCCTGCATTTACCTTCTTGAACTTAATTGGCTACTGTTAAATCGCCGTTGTAAACCACTACTAGATAAACCAAATTGAGGAGGTTGCGGTATCGTTTGTGGAGGTTTAACTCGAAATTCGGCCAAGATTACAACGTGACTGGAAGAGGAAAATTGAAAAAAATTAAATGATTCTGTGCGTAATTAATTTTTTGGATATTGATATATTAAAATACGTACTCGGATGGAAAATGCGCGTTTGGAAATCCAACCATCTTTGTCAAATATTCTTTGTCTATGCCCCCCAATAAGCCAGTAACACTTAAGGTATTTGTACTATACCAAATATAATCAATTACGCCGGTAAAACTTGGCGTGAAATTGGTAAATGGCAATTCTTCGATATTTGAATAAGCAGACTTGAGAGATAACTTATGGGATAAACCTTCGGATGTGTATGTTCCATACCTATGTTTACCAAAATCACCATGATCTTGTCGTATAATACCACGAGTAAGAAATTCATATACACCGGAATCTGGTGTAGAATTAAAATCCCCACAAATAATAGTAGATATCTTTTGTGGTGAAGTATAATTGTATGGTGAATTATTAGTACACCATTTTTGTGCAAGTTTATCTAGTTCATCCATTAACATTGCAACTTGAACAAGTTTGACATCTGCGTATGTTGGATCCCAATGAATATGACAGTTAACTACAATAACGCGAGATAAAGTCTCCTTATTTTCGAGCAATGTTATAATTGCAATATTGTCTTTAGTTATCACACGGTTGAACATATCATCAGTTTTCTTGAAATCCGGTCTTTGTAAAGCAACTTGATTAAATTCTATCAATTGTTTGTCAATTAATTGATACCTATTAATGGAAAGTTACGATTGCATTAATATTTTATTTTCACCTTAAACATCATGGAAATTATATTTTAACAAGAATAATTTTACTTTGAACTCTTATAAAATGTCGCGCATCCGTCAACTGATTTCTTTTCCCAATCAGCCATTGTCTTTGCTCGGGATTTTGGCCAATATACACTATCATAGCCTCCATGATTGTGAAATGTATCCTTAAAGTATTCATCATACTGAGATGTATCGACCTCCTGATTAAATCAAAAAAAAAAACGAAAAGGAAGAAATAAGAAAATTCGTTATTTTATAATGGAAGAAGCCTAATGAAATTAGATGAATGGTATAAAATAAAATAACCCACCTGGAGACAAACTATATCAGCGTTATATGATAATACCTCACTCATAATTAATTCCTTTCGATAATCCCATTCAAGAGCCCAAACAGGAGTGTATCCATATAACTGAGTGGTTGCATATTTTTCACATAGGATATTATAGCAAAGGAGTGTAAAAGTATCTATAATACATTGAAAAAATAATGAATCCAGCAAATACCAGAGTGAGAAAAGGTTACTCTTTATTTTATTTTATTCTATTTTATTTTTATTTTTATTTTTTCACCATTTCCTTTTCTTTGGTGTAAAGCCAATTCCTGTCTACTGGAGACATACCACGATCTCCACCAGCTTCATTTTCCAACATTATCCAATCCCTTTCTATTGGACGAGGTGGAACTTTTTAATTTCAAAATAAAAGGTTAATAAAGTAAACGCTAAAATTTCAACAAATATAAATCGAAAAATATACCCTGACAATTATCGCGTAAAAATTGTATCACAGCTGTTGTACCTTCCTTTTGTAATATGGATTTTATAGTGTCATTTAATCCCACATTTCCTTCTAATCCAAGTGTCTCTAACTGATAGAGTGTACCCAGTTCGAAAGGTATGTTCACAAGCAAATTGTCAAATAGCAACAGATCTCTGAGATTCGTTAACATGCCTAACTCTGGTGGAAGAATTGATAATTTATTACCCGAAATATCCAGTATAGTTAGGTTTCTTAATTTAGAGATCTCCGAAGATACATAAGTCAAATTATTGTGGTTTATATAAAGCGTTGTAAGAAAATTATAGTGAAATAATTCTTTACTAATGTTTTTAAGGCCCATTCCACCCAGATCAATTGTCATCCATTGTTGAAATGGTTGATCTTGTTTCTCCCCATTAGCTTCCTTTTCTTTCTTTGGAAGTATACCATTTAGTGGCGGTTTATTCGGATTATTTGGATCTGTTATAGCAATCGCTGAACTACCAAGGTTACCTAGATTGCTATTACGGGCAGCAGCAGCAGCTTGACGAGCATGGTGATGAGGAGAATTTGAATTACGGCATATAGCATAATAATTAAGTTGCGATTGCCAATGTGGTGTATTTGTAACAGATAAAGCATGTGATTGCGAAACTGTCATATTTGTCTGTTGCATTAAAGATTGTCCAGGTGGTCCAGAATTTTGATTAAGAAGCGAGTGCGAAGCAAACGCATGATTTAAAGGTGATTGTATTTTAGGCTGTAATTTAGATTGAAACGGAAATAACATGTTACCACCAGAATAAATCGCAGGTACACCATGTGAAACAGGATAGCTTAGAGGAGAAGTTTGTCCCGGAGAAGTCGTCGGCGGAGACGGCGTATGTGTAGGCGAATGAACTGGTGAAACGGGGCCATTCGGGGAACCGTTTGGTTGATAGATTAGTTGGTGAGGAAAAGAATTCATTTTCAAGGCGTTTAGTGTCTCTAGTTCTGCAAAAGAATTGATGGAGTAAAGTGATGGCAAAGTCTGTACGACCTAATCATGATTGGTTAGATTATTTATACTATATAGAATAAATTTCTATTCCTGATCGTTCAAAAACTTTTTGGATCGAAATATCCTTTAACCAATCCGAATATTTGAAGTAATTTTTAGCCAATCACCGGCTTGATTTTGTTCCATTTGCTCATATAAAAAGACGATTAATTACTACTAATCATCGACTCAAAACCCGAACAGAAATCCGAATGATCAGAATTAAATATTTTAAATATTTTATTTACGATTTTCCATTTATAGTGACTTTCGCTAAAATAATAAATTTTTATGATGCTAACTAAAACTGTGTAACTAATTGGTAGATCATCAAAAAAAAAAAATTGAAAAAAATTTAAAAATTTTTTCAATTCGCTTTTATATTGACAGTTTATCAAATAATAAAGTTTCTTGTTCTAATATTGTATAATGATTTATTCAAATAAATCTAAAATAGTAAAACAAATATTTTTACAAGAAGTAAACAATATTAAACGTTATTATGCTTCAGCGATTCAACTTCCTTTTCACCCACATTATGTACCACCAGGTCAACCTACAACAATCACAACCACTTCTGATATACGGAAACAAAATAAAACTTCAAAAACTTCAAGTAGGTCTTCTACAATTTTTGAATGTTCTTGCAAATAAATCGTACACACCCTTTTCCAATTAGTGACATAAAAATTCACCCGATTTTTCAATTAGGGTTCGTGCCAACAATTAATAGGTTACAGGAGACATCATTTTCAAAAAGAGATGATCTTTTTTTGTCTATGAATTTTTTTGGTGATACTTATAATGAAACTTCAAAAAGAAAGATTCCTTTTTTATTTAGGATTTCTACAATATGTTTCGTAGGAGCCAGTTTAATTAGATTTTATCATCGAGGCAGTAAAGGGAGTAAAGGGAGTAATAATAATAATATTAAACTTAATAATCAAAAGTCAATATATGATAATAATGACGTACAATTAGATCATAATATAGAAAATACGGGATAAATTTTATATTCTTTGATTTAGGTAAGAACATTACTATATATAATTAATTTTTACATGTAATTTTAAACCATTTTTTTTTATTGTACATAAAACGTAATTAAATAATTTGTTTATCTTTCTTAACAATATAATTTTATGCACTTTTAACAGCTAGTATAAAATATCACACTTTGTATGGTAATATAATATTTAGTATTTACTATTGCAAATATTTGATAAATATTGATCAACATGAAAATCGTTAACTTTAATTGGACTAATAGAAAGAGTGATCTAATTATAATAGATTCCCCGATACCTACATTAAAACCTCAGTAAAATTTCCAACAAATGACAATGAACCTTTCTTAGACGAAAAAAAATTATTAGAGATTTTAAAAATAATTTAATTAAAACGTTGCCTTATTTAATGCTTCAGATGCTTCAAACTTCGATGCCCGCTCCAAATATCCAAATACTCAAATACTTCAAATAGAGGGTAATATCCCAAATAGAGGGTATAATGCCACAGATGGTCCATAACTACTTTAGAATGTACATATATTTCTTTTAAATTTCTCGTTTATTAAAGAAGTTAAATCCATAAATCCGATCGAATTTCATCAAAAACAAGAATGAAAGCATCACTTATTCACTTATTTTACCATAATTCCAATCACTTGTTAGTAGGATTAAAAGTATAATTATAAAAATCTTTTTACTTCTAAACTTTATTAATTATTTAAACCGATTATGATAAGCTTAGTTAGTTTAACAAATCTTCCTATGTAGGCACGAAAAAGTGAGAGATCTAATAATCTACTAAATCTACTAATAAAGTTGTGTAACGTAGATAGATTTGAAATTTTCATTTTTTTTCAAATCTCCTTTTAGCTTTTTTTTTTGTTGGTGGGATGGCTTCTTTCACTTCATTTAATTTGGCTAAGCAATTATTAACTTCTGTTCCAAAGGTACATTTGTAAGTTACTTTATAACTAAGTTCCACTTTATAAGCTTTATATAATTGTTCTAATACGTTCGTTTTTTTAAAAAAAAAAGTTGGCTAGGAGCTATGCCACTCCAGCCTCTACTAAAGCTGTTAAGGTAACAATAATTTAATAATAATATCAATTAATTACTATAAATGATCAATTGTCGACCAGAATTTTTTTCATTAGGTTCCTTTAGCTCTTCATGGTGTTGAAGGTCGCTATGCTACAGCATTATTTGGAGCTGCTTCTAAACAACAAACACTCGAAAAAGTTGAAGCTGAACTTAATAAGATTAAGACAGTGATTGAAAAAGATTTTAAAATTCGTAATTTTCTTGAAGACCCTTCTTTAAGTCGTCAAGATAAGAAAGCCGGTATAGAAGTCTTGTTAAAAGATGGAAAGTATTCCGATACTACTAAAAACTTTTTCATAGTTTTGGCTGAAAATGGTAGACTTCCTGTAACTACAAAAATCATTAATTCATTTCAATCATTAATGATCGCTAATCGTGGTGAAGTTCCCGTTACAATTATCACTGCCAAGGTTGATTTCAAAAGAAGGATTTATAATTAATAATTTATTTTTTTGAAGTTTTTGATTAATTTATTCTCATAATTGTCTTTTTTTATTTAGGATCTTGATCCTAATATTTTGCGTCGACTTGAAAAATCCTTGACTAATCTCCTAGGTCAAGGTCAAAAACTTATTGTTACGAACAAAGTATGTTTAATTCATAATTAGGTTTAAATTATGTTAACGTTATGCTAAAAAAAAAAATCTTTTTTTTTTTTTTGAAAAAATAAAATATAATGCATAATAAAGGTTAACCCATCGATTATCGGTGGTTTAGTGGTTGAAATTGGAAACGATAAGACTATTGACTTGTCTGTTTCCTCCAAGCTTGCTAAACTCAATAAATTGTTGACAGGTAACTTCATTTAAATTCTTTACCACTATTTTTTTATTTAGTTAATCTAATTTTTTGTTATTATATATTATAAATATTTGAATTGCAATAAATAGACGCTATCTAATCCTCAAAATATTTAAGAAAATTAACAAATTGTAATATTAAATATTTTATTTACACGAATAACAAGTTTTTTTTGTGGAATCACCTTCTCATAACAAATTGAATTTTGTAATAAGTTCTAATGACTTAAGACTATATAATATAAATATAATTGCAAAATATTGATGAAGAATAATTCCATAATAACTCTTCAATGCAAAATCCATTCTGTCTTTCAATGATCTCTTATATGTTAAGAGTTAACAATTATAAATTTGATATCATTAATATTTGCTTTTTATGTAGTATTAAGAGGATTTGATTCATTTATCAAATTACAAATCTGATGGTTTTCTTTTTTTCCAAAATAAAATTGAAAGAGTCATTGGATATCTAAATTCTCATAATTTTCTTTTCGATGATTTTATATATACATATAATCACGTAAGGAAATATATAACTTGTAAATCTGATGTTCAATCTTCTTTCAATATTATGTCATACCTTTTTCCTAAAAAAAATCGTTAAATACGCCTTTGTTCGCTCGAACATATATTCTTCTCAGATTGTATTAATAAAATATAAAATTTTAGATTTACTAGATAAAACATTTTGACTTTTATTAAGAAAACTTTCTGAATCAGATTATAAGATTGTGATGGTTTTCTTGATAGAAATCATTAGGGAACCAAATCTTAGAAAATTTTTGAATTTCTTTTAATAAAAAGGTTTAGTATCAATATACTTTAACCATTATATTATGTTTTATACAAAAGAAATACGATATATTAAATAAAAAGGACCAAAAAAAATTATACTAAATTATATCTAATTATATTTACCAAATTCCTTCACTAATTAAAGTAGTAATATATAATTAATTAACTATAAGTATCCACCAATGAATCCCTCATTTCTTTGACTATAGCTGTTGGTTGGGCATCATGTAACTTGAAAATACTTTCTACCACTGATAATTCTGTTGAAGTACTATCTAGACCAGCGAATGCAGTCCAATCATTTACCACAATACCTGCTCCGATCACGTCTGATCCTCGATTTATTGTTCCTGCCTGTAAATAGATTAGTTATTGATGAAAGATTAAATTGTTAATAATTCTGTTACACAAAACGTACCACAAGTGGAATTTGTAATAACGATGATAATTCATCCTGATCTTGAACCGTCGTACGTGGGTGAACCTACAATATAAAAACGAATATTAATAAATTATTATTTCATGAATTAAAAAATCCAAATGTACTTACCAATCCACCTTGATTACTTATTGCACAATAACTCCCTACAAGAACGTTTCCAGCGATAGTCTGGGTAAAAACTTCCACTTCCAATACATCACGAATAATCTCTTGAGTTTCTCGATCGATATCAGGATGCACTAACGCAACGTAATCATTACACGCGATTACATTTCCTAATGCTGAAAGACGTTCTTCAATACGTTGAATTTTTACGGAATCTGGTAAAGAATTACGTAAATGTTGAAGTTCTTGATCTGTTGTAGAGCTTGGAACTAATAATCCTTTACGATTGCCTAAATGATATAATTAGTTATTATCCAATACTTTAAGTACGGTTAAGTTTTTTTTATAATAAAATGCCACCTGCTGTTAAACGACCAATGATTCGAGTACCAGCAATCGAAGCATGAATTACCGGAATTACATCACCCAATTCACTTTCGAATACGCTATTATAAAAAATTATAATAAATTAGATTACCGAATTAATTCTATGTCAAATCGAGTAGCATTTGAAAAGTTATTATTTATTGGTAATAAACCTATAAAAGTTTTCGGAACCTCCGATCGCGACCAAACAATAAGAATTAGTCAAACGAGAAAAAACTCCAAGTTCATTACTATTTTCAAATTGTGCACCTTTTTTTGAGATCAAAAAAAATTCGTAAATAAATTATATAATTATAGGCAAAAGAAAAAAATGGATCTCGAATTAAACTTGTTTACTTACGAACAGCCATTTTGTATTTTATTAATAATGAAGAAAAGATTTTCTTAAGATATTTAACGACCGAGTCTTTCAGTAGTAGTAAGTTATCGAGTTCAGGAAAGCACAAGCTTGAATTTTTTAATTACGGTATAATACGATTATAAATAATGTAGTTTTTTGCCGCAGTTTCAACCGCAGCAATAAGCGCAGTTCTACTACGGTTATCTTTTTATCTTTTTATGATAATCAAGAAAATATAGCAGTTTCACCGCAGCAATTGATCTTTGACTCATACAAACCCCTGAGTGATGTTTAACTGTCACTACCACGTGACTGCCAAGAACGCACAAAGTATATGTATCTCAGCGACTTTGTTTTTTTAGTGCTCTGATTACTATCTTTCACGCCCCCTATATGTCACAACACAACCCGGAGAAATTTGGAGGGGTCTCTATATGAGTTTAATCTTTTTTAAGATAATCATTAAAGATATTAGTGGATTGACTTTTGATATTACAACCATCCTTGATAAAACGAATAATTATCATTACTATGAACTCACGTAACTTAAGGTTAAAAACGAAATTAGAATGGCAAAATACACAATATTTATTTAATCCCAAAAAATGTGCATATACCAATTATGATGAAAATGTTAAAACGACATTACAACATTATTGGCAATTACCATTAAACGACTTTCAAATTAAACATTCACCAAATAAAGTTGTAATACAACAATATGTTTATAAGCCAATGCTTAATTTTCGTACGAACACTTCCTCTTTAAAAGGTTCTGCTATAACTCAGGAAGACTTCAATGGCCAATTATCACCAATTTCGTTGAAAAAATTATCAGAATTATATTCTACTTTATATAAAAAACCGATAGAATTCAAGATTATATTATTAAAATATCCTTTTTTAAGTAGTAAAATATTAGCACAATATTTAGCAATGCAAACGAAAAAACATAATATTAGACAAATACGTAGAAATTTATTTAAAAAGGTTCCATTAGCATCATTAATAAATTACGAGAAGGGGAATTTAATCGGTGGTATTAAAAGTAGGAACGGATTGATTCCCACTTTACCTCCTGCTACACAATCTTTTACTAAAAATGTTACTCCTACTATTACTGCACCCACTAGTAAACCTTTCATAGATGGTATATCAACACAATATTTGAATTGGGCAAAATTATTACGAAATGGAGATTATTATTTACCCACACATTTAGCAGGTATTAAATTAAAAATTAGCGGTAGAATGAGTTTAAGAAAAGGTGCCGCTAGAAGCGCTGTTGTTACCAAATCAATTGGTAGATTGAGAACTAATACAGTTGATAAAAGTATGATTGATTATGCTAAAGCTGAAGGAAAAAATATGAATGGTGCTTATTGTATTAAAGTTTGGTTAAGCAGTGCTACGGTATGAGGATTTAAGAGTACTGTAAGTTTATTACAATTAAATTTAATTATTATTAATAAATAATTGTTATTAAATTGTTATGAGAAATGTCTAGACAAAAGTTCCTACAACATAAAACAATTAGTTAGTATACATACATATAAAATAAACTCAATCTTTGAAATACTTACATAAATCATAAATATGATGGCACTACTAGGAGCGGCTCTAGCAACAGTAATACCACAACCCCTATAAAATCCACTAATGCCATCACTCTTATATAACTCCCTGCCTACTCTCCAAAATCCTCTTTTTACCACATTTTTGCCCGTTACTTTCATTATTTCTTCATCTGTTTGCATTTGACTTTTTATCGAATCTACCGGAAACATTAGCAAATTATATGCCATTCCTGCGCAGGCCCCTGAACTCATTAATTCTATTAATGACAAATCGTCCTTAGTTATATTCTGTTTCTCCTTGAACGAGGATTTGCCAATTCGATTTGATATAAATAAACGTGTAATGAGTTCATATGTACTAAACCATGCTGCAGTTCCTACTGTTTCCCTTACAATTGTACCTGAATGTCCACGATAAAATCCGCTAATACCATGAGTTTTTAATGTATGTTTTATAACGTCAAATGGTCCATTATAACGCGGATTGGTATTCATACTATTCCTTTCCATTTTATAAGTGAATGCTTCTTGTACTTGTAATTTACATTTAATTAATTCTATTGGAGTTAAGAAAAAGCTAGCGGTTGTACCCGACAATGCCCCTGCCAAACATATTACTGACATTGAAAGTGGTGCTTGATGTTGTGTTTCATTATTATAATTTGGCGTTTTAAATTCTCTTATCATTGTTTGTAAATGATTATACACTAAAAATAAACTAGCATTTTCTAACATCGCACCTATCATTAGTGGAGACATACCCTAATTATATTACAAGAGAATCGGTTTAAAAACCAGGAAAAAAAAAGATAAAATAAGAAGAAACATCATAAGCTTATTTACCCGGTAAAGTCCAAAAAATCCCTCATGATTTAATGTTTGACGAAAGCAATCTAATGGTCCTTTAAATAGTTTATATTCCGATGGCTGCGATTGTAATCGAGTTTTAACCGTATCGAATGGATACTCTACTAATTTGCCCGTCATACCAGCAATCTACACATAAATAATGTAAAGTTACATGGAAGGAGGATTATTAAAAGTTATTGAAAACTTACTGATCCAAAAATTATATTTTTTATTCCTTGATTCGTTTTGGAGGAATTTTTCGGTTCATTGGAATTTTTTGGAGGACTTAGTGTTATTGATTTTTCTGCTAATTCCATTTTAATTTACGAATTTTTAAAAAAAAGAAAAGGGAAAAAAATTTTTTACAATTTTTTTTTGCTGTATTGTGTCTTTTTTAACATTTGTTATATACCTATTAATGTACCAAATATGTTAATTAAAATAAATATATTATATTACGTAATGCAACAAAAAAGTGTTCGGAATTTTGATATTTTTGATTAAGACAAATTTAGATTGTTGACATTGAGAAAAAAAATGTCCATTGTGACTAGGGAGAATAGTCAGAATACTGTCATTTTAAGTTAAGTTAATTTGATCACTTGATCATGGGAAAAACAATATTCCCTGATTCCGATTCTGGCCTTAAATAAGTTAGACCAGTTTGAATTTGATTAAACCTTAATTTATGTATAACGTAGTTGTTATCATGTCGTTATCATTTGACGTTAAATGTCATATCATTTAATCTTGAACTACAAAGCCTTTGGCGTTAAAATAAATAAATCTTGCATTAACTGCCATTAAATGTAAAGTGTTTATCATTAAATGCAAACTTTTGATAATTTACCTAAAAAAGAAATATATCTCCTTTTTGGAATTACACATGACTTACAAAAAATTCCAAAAAAGAGAATTTCTTTTATAAGGTTACACCATTTGAATTTTAACTAAATATGGAAAATTATTTCCATTTCGTCAAACTGTTTGACAGTATTGGCAAAGGATTTGCCTGTAAAGTTAAGCTGTTTGGCAGTATTACAAAGGATTTGACTGTAAAGTCAAATTGTTTGGCGGTTACAGCAAATCATTTGAACTTCGCAGTTAAACTTAAACGTCAAATGATTTAGCTTTTACGTTAAACTTCTGTCCAGCCTGGCAGCCCATAAGTTAATGCCATAAGATGGTAATAGTGATCGCCAGCTTGGTATCCTGTATTACATTATTGGCTTCCGTCAGTCGTGATGTTGTTTAGCTCTGATAAATCCTATCAGAGAATACTCTTAATGAATTTTACATCGATTATTAATGGACTAGTTAAATGAACTCCATGTGAATTAGATAAATTAATTTAATGAATTACCTAGTTACCGGTAATTGTAATTTTATTCCTTTAGAATTTCGAATGATAGCAGTTCTAGCAACAGACATGCGATTACGTTAGATATTATAGAACGAACATTGAGATTCGAATTAGAGTTCAGCCCTTATCGAAAATTAATAATACGCGAAACCATATCATAGTATTAAATCATGATCTTATGTTCTATACTTAACGAAAATTATCATGTCAAGGAGTTTTAGAGATCTGGCTCCAGAAATGATAGAAGTTGTGTAGCATAGCCTGATTTTTAGATAAGGTTCATAGATTTTGCGCATGTTGCTTTTTAAAAGTGTTAATGAACTTATTTCCTATCTCTTTATAGATTTACAAGAAGTATTTTAACAGTATTTAACATTTATTTTTTAGTTTTATTTAACCTTAAATCGAAAAAGTGTGATGTTACAGATGGGACAATCGTTCATTAAGACACAACAGTTTCGGGATGATTCGTACTGTGAGCAAACCACTAAAACCCAATTAATTTTTGAAATAAAAAGCTCTAATTCTTATCTTCATCCAAGGATAGTAAACAAAATTTTCCTATCTCTGTTCCCGCTGCCAGAACTATGACTAGGATCCGAGTAACTAATCAAACAGAATTAGAAACAAAACGCGATTGTGAAAAAAAAAACTTACATTCTCAAGGATACCTAAAACTTCCGATAAGCCAACTGCTTATGGAAAACTCTGATTAATTATTATGAAGAGCACGAAACGTAAGAAATAACTAGGTAAATTGACCTAATTTATAATACTTACATATTGTAGTATATTGATATTATATTATACAAAAGTTTAGTATGATAATTCCATCGATCCGTCTTTTCAATTATAATTTTAAAATGGGACTTCAATAAAATTGTAGTAAATATGAATTAATGTAAAATGCGTAATTAATTCTTAATATGGTAATCTATAAAATGTGTTAAAAATATGATGTTGGTACGCGTTCCGCCGTCCCAGTAGTTTCCAACTTCAAAACTAGAATTGCATTTTACTCGATCAATACAATAATATAACTTAGAAATGTCGGGAAGACGCTCCAGTGGTTCCTTAGAGGGAAATACAAGCTTAGTGTTAAGTGAAAATATGGAATACGATAATTTATTTCGAGACAGTGAAGCTTTGTCACAATATATTTCGAAGGGCATAAACTATGTGACAGAAGTTGCGGTTGACCTTGAAGAAGTAGACGAAAAAGAAAAGGTTTAACTTTTTTTTCATTTATTTATTTAATTCTTATTATTAATATATGATTACAATAGGTCCAAAGAATGGACGAATCTTTGCGAAATATGATTGATATTGAAAATAAACTTTCTGCGCAAAAAGAGGTTTTAGAAAGAATTAAAATTAGAACGAACAATGGGCGCAAATTTGTAAGTATCATAGATATTATTTATTTTGATTTATTTTCATTTTATTTAAATTTTTTTCTAGGATAATGTTGTGGAAGTTTATGATCAAGAATGTGAAAAAGCCGTTAAAGATTATTCGCAAGTTTCGGAAGAAGAAAAATACTTAAAGAACGAAAATTATGAGGATTTCCGACAAAAAATTTGGGTGATTATGTTAATATCATAAATTGTAAATTATATCGCCATTAATAACTAAATTAATTTTTTTATATTAACAGGAAGTCAACCATCCAAATGAACCTATGCCATCTCTGAATCAAAATGATGATGATGATATTGTGGTTGGTCATCAAAAAGACTCTTTAACTTGTCCGATCACAACACTACCATTAGAAAATCCAGTAACGAGGTTTTTATAAGAATTTTATTGATGTTGTTTCTTTTCAGTAATCTCACAACAAATTCTTATTTACCATTTTATTTAACTAATTAAGTGATTTGTGTAAGCATTCATTCTCCAAAGAAGCTATTTTGTCGTTAATGAGGCAAAACGGCAATGTTGTACCGTGTCCAATTCCAGGTTGTGAAAAACAAATTATGGAACATAATCTCAAGGAGAATAAACGCTTAGAGCGAAAGGTTGCTCTAGAAAATAAGAAGAAGAAAAAGAGTAATAAACTGGACGATATTGAGGTAAAAAAGAAAAAATAAGAAATATCAATTAATAATTAACTAATAGTAATTTCTTCTTTTTTTTCTAATAGTATACTAATATTGATGATTAAATTTGGTGATTGGATTATTTCTCTTACTTAATAAAATTGGATCAAGCATTATATAATGTAAGGTGATAGGTTTTTATAGATAATTCAGGCTGGACTGTAAATATTAAACTTTTAAGTAATCGTTCTAAATAATCAAAATCATTATTTTACTTAATTTTCTCTTGCCGTTGTCATCTTTGCTTATTTATGAACTTGCTTTTTCTGAAGTCGGTTCTTTGTTTGAAACGGTATTTAAATTACTCTCGGTTTGAATGTTGGATAGGATGAAAGTTCCGTCCGTCTCCCTACATAATATAAATGAGAAAAATAGATTTGAGAAATAATATAGGAATAATATATGGTAGTTACCGTTTCAACTGTTCGAATGCAGGAATAAAAGTGTAAATACTGGTTCCGACTCCAATTATAGCACCTGCTATTATTGATTTATATCTGATAAAAAAATTCATCTTCTTTACTAACAGGTAGATGTTGTAGATCATTATTGATTATCAAATACTTTTAAAAGTAGGCAGTAGATCAGTAAATCAATAAAAAAAACATATGTCACAAAAATGATAAGCCTTTCAATAAAAATTAGTATTATTTATTTTGTGTTTGCAAATTTAGAAACAAAAATTTTTTAAAAATTTATCAGAATTTAGTCTATGGTTAGCATAAAATTGCACTATGTTATTAAATATTTGAAATCCCTTAGTTTAGTCCAAACAAAAACTAGTTACCAATTTGGGCTTTACCAGATTTAACAGATTTGATATAGTGCGATGTTTAATAACAATGACCAAGTACATTATGAAAATTCACTAAAAATTTCTTTAATCTTAATATATTATCGAAGTCCTAATATTTTTTTTAAAAAAATAATTGGATAATATGGTAGTTATTTATTAAAGAAATTGGGCCATGATTTTTAATATGTTAAATCAGCAGATCATTCAGTAATAAACTGTATATTTAATAAATAACAACACATTAATGATTTCCCAATCGTTAATAAATAAATAATACTAATAATAATATAAGATATATATTGTTTAATGATTAATTAAAAAAAAAAGGTTGATCCTAGAAATAACTAATAATCAAAGGCTAAAATAAAATGTTCAAAAGTCCCATGTCGCAAACCTCAAAAAAATTTATAATAATTATTAATTCCGATCAAAAACTTGCGTAGTAGTGTTAAATTAATATCGAGTTGCATGAGAAGTAATAAGATAACCATTGAGTCTAATTAGTGAAGTACGCATAATTATTTCCATCAGTGACATTAGGATAAATAAGAGGATAAGCCATATTAGATGGTGGAGGTGGGGGAGGTGGGGGAGGTGGTGAAGTTATTGGAAGCATTCCGTAAGATTGTTGAATTTCTTGTCCTTCTTTCTCAATAAATTCTTCGTATAAACATTGAAATGCTATTTGACTAACATGATCTTTAGCATCACTTTTTTTCCAAAAACTCAACTGAGGATTAAAAGTACGACTATACACAGTACAATCAAATAAGTAATTTCCACTTCCGTCATCTCTGATTGTATAAGTTGGATGTCCTAATTTATGCATTTGACAGAACTCTAGTAATAATACACAAGGCCTCTTAACTTGCCCAATAGAACTTGCATGCGCTACTTGTCTTTGGTACCATTGAACCGATTTAGGAATAAGTTCTAGTGGATGTGGTGCAATAATTGGTTGTTGATAAGGTTGTCTAGAATAATAAGGACGTTTTACTGCTTGATTATTACCCTTGTTATTATTTGCTTTTTGTAATGACGTATGAGCTTTGACCAGTTCTTGACGAATTAAATCTGTGATTTCTGGCATACGCAATGAAAGATCGTTCATAGCGATACTTGCAGCTTCTTCTTTTGCCTGCTGTTTCTTTGAACGTGCGGTTTTATTCTCATAAGTTTGTCCACAAAAATTCACTTGACAGTAAAAGTGACCCGTAACAGAATCATGCGAATATGAATAAACTGGCGGTTTCGAAGTTTTCAATTTTTGATGCAATGTATTTAGAAATGAAATTGGATTAAATGGTACATTAAGTGTTATTGATGAATTTGATGAATTTGATGAATTTGATATTGATGAATTTGATGAATTTGATGACTGAGATAAATTTGATGAATTGTAGCTATGATCCAATGTGGTCGGTAACGAAATTGCTGAATCTTCGCTCGATAATTGTGTTGGAGATTGTGGGATCTCCGTCAAAGTACTAGTTGACGAGTTTTCTTCTGAATCGTTGTCTATATTTTGTTGTTCTTGATACTGCTGCTGTTGTTGATTAAATGAACTCGTACCTTCTGGAAATAAAGTCTGTGCTCCTAGAGCATTTAGAGAATTATCTACTTCGGACATTCTTATTTAAAGGGGTTTTTTTAATAAAAAAATATATTTGTTATATATGCTAAACTATTTATTAAGCTGAAAGTTGATTAGGCAAGCTTCTTAACAAACCAAAGAAGAAACCTTCTAGGACTTTGTCATTGTTTATTTCTTTAACCCCTAACTATTAACTAATATAAATCCGATCATGATTGGTTATCGAGATGCAGCTTCTTGTATCACCGGATCCGCAGAATTTCTTGCAAATCGTTTATGATAACAAACAAATGTTGAAATTATATTATTTACTTTCTTTTGATTCAATTTAAATAATTTAAAATGATTGAAACTAAATTACATATTTCAAATTGATTTCTCTAAAGCAAACATGGTATCTAATTCACCACTAGAATTCAATTCTTTAATAATATCTAATCCACCAACCAATTCTCCCTTATTAAATACCATCGGATATGTTGGCCAATTTACAAATTTTTTTAATCCTAAAAAATGGTAATAAAATGTAAATATAATTTATAATTTTTTGCTTTATCTAAAAATTCACTTGAAAAAAATTACCTTGTCGAACTTCTTCATCCTGTAATATGTCAAAGTATTCATACTTGATTTTCTTTTCATCCAACATATTAACTAATGTTCTAAAAAATACAGTTATATAATATTAATAAGGACCACATATTTATAATTTTCTATATTAATAGATTAATTTACTTACTTTGAGAAACCACAACGCGGGGCCTCCGGCGAACCCTTTATAAAAATCATCACATTACCCTTAGTAGTTAGTTCTTGAAGTCGTTCGTTTAAGCCTTTTTCTTTTGGAATCATGCCTTTGAATTCTCCATTGGCAACCAATTCTTTAATAATATCTAAACCACCTACAAGCTCTCCATTAATATAAACCTATAAATATTTGGAAAACAAAAAATATTTGACTATTAATATGTTAAATATAAAAAATGATTTATTTAAACCGATCTAACCTGGGGGTAAGTTGGCCAATTAGAATATTCCTTTAAACCTAGAATAGATATAATTTGTTAACATATATTTGATTATTTTAGATATACATTATATATTAAATTAAATCACGATATGATGCCTTGTCTAACTTCTTCATCAGCCAAAATATTGAAAGAACTAAATTTGACTTGATTTTCATTAAAAATCTCAATGAGTTGCTTTGAAAATCCACAACGTGGTTGAGTAGGTGTACCCTACATATAAAAAATTAATAGGATTAAAGAATCGGTAACTACTTAACCTTAATAAATATAATAAATGATTCACAAAAAACGCGACTGAGATGTTTTAGGATCATAATCAATATAAGTAATATCATGTTATGATCTACAAAAGCCAAATGATTCTTGATCCTTAATCATAATCCCAATCACGTTCTTTCCTCACTATATTAAATAATAAGTATTAACGAACTTTAATAAATGCCAAAACAGGAGAGGAATTGATCAATTCCTTCAGACGGGTATTCAAATCGACTGCTTTTTTTTCGCTTGTAGCAACTGGTTTGCCCGTAACAAATGTTGAAACCTTAGCGTATTTAGCAACTGCATTTGTAAGTTCCGGTGCATTTGCTCCATTAATACGTTCTGCGATTTTTCCGTTCTAAATGTAAAATAATCAGAATTTATATAATTAAAGAATACTATAATTTGACATTACTGCAGTACCTTGAGAACTATAAAGGCTGGGACAGCTTCGATTTCAAAGGATTCCGAAAGTTCAGGGAATTTCTCAGCCTCAATCTATTGTAATACGTTAATACGTTTAAATGGTAAACACTCTTTTCAATAAAAACGTAATATGTTTAATTATATAATGTTACAAACCTTGACAAATTTTACTGAACTATTTTTACCAGCGAGTTCCGCGAAAACTTCATTCATTTGAGAACATGGTTGGGCCCATGTTGCCCAAAAATCAAGAAATATTACGAAACCTTTGTTTTTCTCGATAAGATTCTTCAAATCGTTTTCTGAAGTAAGTTCTATCAAGTTGCTGTCCATTATTATTGAAAAGAAAGAACAAATGTCGGTTAAATGTTAAATTTGATTACTTATTCAGATTATCTAATACCTAAAACAATCTATACCAATAAGGGAATAATTAATTTTGTATAAGGTACACGTAATTGTTTGCAAATCTCGAATTTTTTTTTTTTTATTTTTCTCGTAGCAATGTCAGACGGAAAACTCGAGAAACCCGAAATAGACTTTACCCCGGTCTGCGATGTAAAATTGCCAGAAACCGAATTATTAGCCCAGGTACTTTCTATTTAACGCGACCATTAGAATAAGTTATATATGTTCTTGACACTACTGGTTTAAGAAAATTAACAAATTTATTCTTAAATACCATTACAGCAAGGGAAATTGGCCCAAGCATTAGATCAATTATTGGCACTTGAAAAGCAGACACGTCAGGTATGACTTTTATATTAGATTAATTACATGTTTATAATAGCGAATTGCTAACAACTGAATTTTTTATATTTTAATAGGCATCGGATTTAGCCTCTTCTACTCGTGTGTTAGTTCATATTGTCAAATTATGTTACCAATCGGGAGACTGGAAATTGCTAAATGAGTACGTGATTTTGCTTTCAAAGAAACATGGTCAATTGAAACAAGTATGAATTGTATCTTTTATTTTACTTTGAATTTCCTATTATAATATTTATATTCATCAATCAAACTACGTTTGTTGATAGGCTATTACAAAGATGGTTCAGGAAACCATGACTTACATTGAAAGCACTCCAAATCTTGAAATAAAACTTGAATTGATTGATACTTTACGCACAGTTACCGAAGGGAAAGTATGTAGGACATTCAACTCGTCAAATTATTCTATTAATAAGCTAATAATACTAATTTATAAAATCCTTATTTATTGGACACCTAGATCTATGTTGAAGTTGAAAGGGCGCGTTTAACACGTATGTTATCCAGGATTAAAGAAGACGAAGGCAAAATTAATGAAGCTGCTGATGTTTTGCAAGAATTGCAGGTAGAATTTTATATTTAGAATTTTGTTCGTATGATTCGGTTTTGTTTATAATTAATATTAGGAATTTTAAATGTAATTTTAGGTGGAAACTTTCGGATCAATGGAAAAAAGAGAAAAAACGGATTTTATTCTTGAACAAATGCGCTTAACTCTTGCTAAGAAGGATTATACACGAATGCAAATCATTAGCAGGAAAATTAATACAAAATTTTTTGCCGAGACAGAACAACAGGTAAATTTGTACGATTTAATTGCGTATTATTGAAATCTAGGTTAATAAAGATTTTTAATAAAAACAGGATTTGAAACTTCGTTATTATGAATTGATGATTCAACACGCTTTGCATGAAGAACAATACTTAAATGTTTGCAAGTATTATCGTCATGTTTATGATACACCACTTGTTAAGGAAGATGAATTGAAATGGAAAGGAGTAAGTTATTAAATATAAAGATTTTTAAATGTGAATTTTTATTTATGATTATTTTATTCTTAGATTTTAGAAAATGTTATTTATTTCATCGCGCTTTCACCTTATGACAATGAACAACACGATTTGCTGCATCGTATATATGAAGATCCTAACCTTATTAAACTTCCGTTACATCAGTATATTAAATATATATTATATTTTTTTTTTTCTCTTTTTAAAGAAGTGTTTTTAATTATTAATTACCTTTGTTACTAGTCAACTTGCAAAGAATTTTGTAAATCCTGAGCTCATTCGATGGCCGATCATTCAACAACTATTCGGAGAAATGTTGAGGAAAACACCCGTTTTTTTAATTGGTGACGAAGCTGGAGAAAAACGTTGGGGAGAATTACATAATCGCGTGATTGAACACGTAGTTAATTTTTTTAAGTGAATGATGATTTATACAGAATGTTTTGAAATTTTGTTAACTATTTTTATTTAATATAGAATATTAGGGTCTTGGCTAAATACTATGTCAGGATCAGAATGAGCAGAATGACATCGTTATTGGATCTCACCGAACAGGTAAATGATCTTTTTAATTTTTCTAATTAAAATGATTTATTTCATATCAAATAAAAAAAACTTCCTTTTTATAACAGCAAGCAGAAGATTTCCTTGCGAAACTTGTAGAATCGAAAACTATTTATGCTAAGATAGATAGACCAGCAGGAATTATATCCTTTGCGGCTCCTAAAGACGCAAATCAAGTATTAAATGACTGGTCAAACAATATTAATTCCTTATTAGGACTTATAGAAAAGACGTGTCATTTGATTACGAAGGAAGAAATGCTGCATAGTATTGCTCGAGTGAAATAAGAAAATAGGAGTTTTCGATCCGTTTTATAGACATTAAAATAAAGGTTATTATAAGTTAATATTAAAAAATTATTAAATTAAATACATGGTATTAAAAACTAATTCAATGATACGCCGAAGCATAGTATGATAATCTAGAGGCAAAGTAAGCCAATTGTTCAGGAAGATAAAAGACATAAAAGAATGTAGTGTATGTGAAAAGCGCCAAAAAAACGATAACAATTGAATCTACAAAATTTAAAAAGTTATTGAATATTTTATTAATTTATACGATAAAGCCGAGACGTAAACATACTGAATAGAGCCTTTTCCCAAGGTTCGAGCATATATAAAGCAGTTGTCACTTCATATTGATAATTTTTAAGTGCTAAATAGTTACGAATTGCTTTAAGCATTTTTTTTTTTTTTAATTAACGAGAATCGTTTCGATACCGAATTAAATAGCGATGTTGATCATAAACCGTTACCTAATTTTTGGTCACGCGCACAGTCAAGTTCAAATATGATTTGTGTACATATGTATATATATATACAGTATATATATTTTTTTTTTAAAAAAAAAAAAATTTATTAACGAATTAATTTAATTAATTATTATAGAGTACATAAATCAAAATTTTTCTAGATTAACAAACAAATAAACTAGATTATCACAGATCTTCAAATTATTTCATCTATTTGCATTATTATTAATTTACTCTTATAAAAGAATTATGGCAAGTTATTTTATGTTTCTAAAAGAACAACAATATGTAAGAAATTATCAGGATAACAGAGATTCTGTGATGCCCAAAGAATGGGAATATTTAATTGAGGGATAACACCATGAATAACAGGAGCAGCAAAGGCATTTTCAGTAGGTAAAGGCGAAGGGAATAATTCCGGAAGAATTTGATGTAATACATCCCCTAATGTAAGCTGATTTCCTATTGAAAAAAGATCAAAATAAATTAATTGAAATATTATTAAAAAATGACAGCATGGATTTCTCTCAAATTATTTCACTTGCCATTCTCGTCTGAAGGAGCAATTGGTTCTTGTATAACTGGGCAGTTATCAGGTAAATATATCCGTAGTGGAATATGTTTCGGTAATTGTCCGTCATTAGTGACAAGACGATAATTTATACTCCAAAAACGATCATAATTTTCCGTACGATATTTTTGAGAGAAACCTTATTATAATTAAATGATAATAAACTTTTGGCGAACGAAAAATCATCACTTATTACTTTAAGATAAAAGGATACTGGACCAAAGTCCATCCCAAAGTTGTGTTTGATCATTCTTTGACAAATTCATAACTTTTTTTGTGCTGCCATTCCTAAGAAAATCGGCCTTTAAAACAAAAATATAAGTAAAATAAGTTTTTTAAGTATACTAACGATCGAAAAATGAATTAATTACCTCTTTAATCATTGACATGAAGAAATCTTGTGTCGCATCAATAGCCTGAGCACGTATCAATTTATCTATAGGGAAATTCTTGAAATGAACAGTAACTGGCCACGGTAGAGGTGGTGGGCTATTTGAATCAGGTCGGTATCCTGTATGCAAATCATATAAAAGTCCAATCGGGTAATGCCTAGAATTACAAATGTTATTTGAGCGAGAGAAATGAAAAAAAACCTCTTTTGGATTCAATCAATCAAGAATGATAAATACCATTTAAGTGGAATACCATCGACGTCATACCAAATTTCTGCGTCGTCTCCAATAAAATTCAGAGCCATGTTTGTCATGTCTACAAAATATTTTCTAATTTGACTCGTCAATAAAGGAAAATATGAGCACCGAGGAGCTTCTAACTGTCAAAAAATAAAAATAAGTTACTAATTTTCAACAACGAATTTCTCGATACTAATTTTAAACCTTAAAAAAAAACTTACAAAATAAGGTTCTACTAAAACTTTAGCTCCTAACTCTGCTGCTTCAGTACTATCAAGTGAGAATTTTATAGGAAGTGTACCATCCCAAATAGCTCGAGTAATAGGGTTTTGTGGTGCTGTCATTGCTAATCAAACTAATCAACGGATCAAATTATTCTTTTCAAAGTAGTTAAAATATTCGCGAAAATGTGTGGTCATGTGCGTTTATTATCATGCAACTATCGAATTTTTCGTGTAACATGCAAAAAGTACAGAAAACGTCAGTGATCTATTCTAAGTGATCCAGTTTTTAGTTTTTTTAAAGAAAAAGAAAAAAAAAAATGAAAATTGAACTTAGCGAAAAAGCACAAAATTCATTTGGGAGTGCTCGTGGAATTGTAAAGGTAATTTTGTTTTTTTAAAAAAAAATAAATTTCAAAATTATTAATTCTTTTTCGAATGTTACGATCAAAAAAAATAATTAGACTGTTATTAAGAATGCAAACGTCAGTGAGGTGAGTTAAGAAACTTTTTTTTTACCTCTTTATACATATATTTATTTATTTTTCCTTAATTAATTAAAGGAGTTAATGAAAACCGCAAAATTATTTGCAAATCTTGATGTATCAATGAAATCAACTCATCAAGTAAATTTTTAAAAAACCTAATTGATTTATTTCTTTTAAAAAAGAGACTCCTTAAAGTTTTTTATAATTTAATTAGTCCCTAGAAAAACTTACTATTGGAATAACTCAGTTACGAGAAAGGTAAATATCACAGTATATAGTGTTTGTTGAAAAATGCCAATGAAATTAAGTATGAATTTTATTATTGTTACATTTTAGGAATAATCAGATGTTAGAAATCTTACATATTATTCCACAGATAAATGATGGGTTAAATGCTGAAGAATTAATTAAATGTTCTTCTACTCAATAAAAGGTTTTTAATATATTACTAACTCATTTTTAAATTACATAATTTATTAAAAATATTAATGTTATATAGTATATAAATAGTAAAACTGTAATTAAATTTTATATGTAAGTAGTTTAATATCAATATATTATTTAATTAAAACAAATAAATTTACTATTGTTTATAAAATAAAAAAAGATTTACTGTACTTTTAATAAATTTTTTTAATAAAAGCTTAAAAATTGCTAAAGCTTACCAGTGTTGATTGTTATCATACTAGCATTATGATGTACTTTTGTCCAGAATTAAAAATCTAATAAAATACTAGCTGGCATTACATTATAAATTCATCACTGGTGACCATTACCACTAGTAATATTTAGCAATACCCTAAAAATTTAATTATTATAAAATTCTATATCAATAATACTTAATATCATAGTATACATTTTTACAATAAATTTTATTAACTAAAGTTATTTTAGTATTCTTAAAAATAATTACTATTTTTTTTATAGACAATTTATTAGTTTACATAGGGTATTCAAACAGGTATCATGTGTTTTTAATTATATAATATAAAATTATTGGTATGATAGAAATCATAGAATGATGAGTGTGATGTTTTTGTGGTTGTGCTAAATAATATTGGTAAATAAAATCTCATGTCAACAAAAGTGATGTGACTTCTTAATAATAATAGTAAATAAATGATTATTCCATTTCTTTTGTTCTATTTTATTGATATTTTTGCTACTTTCTTCATGTTCACCTCATGTTCGCTTGGTAAATATTATATTTTTTTGAATAATACATTAATATTACATTAATAATAACTGAACACAACCAAGAACTCAATAAAGAAAATTCAGTTCTACACATAACTATTATACTTGTTTTGCTCTATTTGTGTCCTAATCTAATAATCTGTAATGTTATTAGTTTTATAAATTGAATATATTATTGGTTAATGTGATAAATGACTAAGAAACTAATCCATTAAACAAAAACATTAAATTAAATAAAGACAACAACAAAGAAACTACTTTTACAGGTTAATATGATTAATATAATTATTCTTCTCTATTTACTATTTTAATTTATATTTTATCTAACAAAAGTATTCTGGTTTGTCATATTATACTTTAATAGCTTTATGATCTATTAGATGATGATATTCGCTCAAAAATGAAGTATTTGAATCACTGAAATTTATCTTTAAACTTACATTTCCTAACTGAAAAGAATTTAAGACCTGAATATATAGAGAAGGGTTTCAACTTTCAACTATAAAATCAGAATAAGTGAAACAATTCAAAGTGTAATGAAAAGAGTTACTTACAAATGTATTAAATTTGAATCACATATTTCATAAGCTACATCAGATTTAACCAAACAGCGTAATACTCATTTATAATGAATACAATGCCCTTAAAAACTTAATGTTACCTATCCAAAAACAAGTAATATTGTAAAAATCAATTCTTTTGTTAATAAACACAATCATCTATTTATTCCAATGATATGTGAAATAGCCCTATAATATCAAAATTATTAACAAAAATGTTAGATGACATAAAGAAATATATTATCCAAGGTCAAATAAATTTAAGTTCTATATATTCATTACTTAAATATAACTATTTAAATCAAATTATCTATAAATAAGATTTGTATAATGCAGTTTATCAGTTTCACAAGCAAAATAATTCAAGAGATATAGATGCCTTCCAGATATTACAACTTTTATTGGAATAAAAAGATTCAGACTTACTTTGAGTTGTAAAATTTTAGTTGGATCTAGTTTTAAGAAAGTTAATATTTCTCTTCTAGATGTCTTCTATGTAAAGAGAACTATATAACATTTAATGATATTGTTATACTGAATACTACTTATAATACTAACCAAATTTGAAATGATACTTTGCATCATAATAGTAATTGACAATAACTTTAAAACTAGAATTATAGCATGTGCTATTATTGAAGATAAATATTTGATACTTACTAATAGATTTTTGATAGTATTCTTACTGAAATAGGCATTTTATTTGGAGTTATTTTTACCAATTCAAATTCATCTATAATAATTCAGGCAATTAGTGACATTTTTCTAACATATATTATTTATTATGCATTTTCTATATTAATATAAATCTTCAAAAAAAAACTCAAAGGAAAATTGGAAAAAAAGTTTGAAGAATTTTATTACAGGTTTTATATATGTCAAATTCTTTATGTGATGAACTATTTAAAAATTAATGAAATCAATTGGTTAATCAATATCCTGCAGCAGCAAGATACTTATTTAATATACTTTACCCTATCAAAGAATTCTGGAAAATATCCTGAATCCATAAAAATTCACAGCTGGTACACAAAGTACATAACAAATTAAATTAATCAATAAATAGATATATAATAAAGTTGATTATACTACATCTTTATATAATCTATTACCGTATAGCACTGCCTAAAATACCCTGGGTCTATATCAATTTTAGCGATTTAAAATTGAATTATACCCGGGTGTGTACGTTCATCCTGTCAGTACAAGACAAATTTAATATATGAAAATTTTAAATTTGATTTATAATATTGGTTAAATATTCTAATTTTTAGGAAATAAAATAGATCTACATATCACATTCTTGGTATATCAAGACAGGTATTTTATATGAGGGGTACGCCGAAAGGGAGGTCTCTTAGTCAGTGCTATATGGTAAATAGTATCAAGGATTATATTAAAAATGACACAGGTCAAAATTAGTTAAATAGGGTATCAATAGGTTATAAATAAGTTATCATCCTATTGGTAGCCTATTGAACTTATGCTATAATCTGTCACCAATCAGGCAGGTCGATTGATAGCTGATTCATAATCTATTGGTAATCTATTGGTACCCTATTGGTATTTTTACCAAATCAGCTATCAATAGTTTATCAATAGACTATCAATCAGCTATCAATCAGCCTGCCTGATTGATGACGAATTATGGTGCAAGTTCAATAGGTTACCAATAAGGTAGCCAATTGATAGTTGATTGATAACTTATTTATAATCTATTGATACCCTATTTAACTAATTTTGACCTGTATGAAGAACATTTTGAAAGATTTGATATCAAATATAATACAATACCAATGATTGGTTTACTTATATTGAATTTAAGGTTCTTTGGTCAAGTAGATAACATTATTAAAGAATTTCTAATGTCTATAATACAGTGTTGGTATTGGTCTTATTCCAATTGACTTAATTGGACTTATTGGATAATTGGAAAATTAGATATAAACCAATTGTATCCAATTGTCCAATTAGTCCAATAAATATTTGTTAGATTTGGACCATGAATGAAAAAATATAGTAATGTGTTAGATAGAAATAATTGAAAATAAATTATAAAAAGATCAAAACAACAAGTAATAAGTTTTGTTAATACTTATGATATCTCAATTTATAATATTGAATAGTTACAATATTTTACTATTAATTTACAAGTAAAATGGAAGTAAAATAATATTTTGATAGAAATTTAAAATCATTAAATTGTTTAAAAAATTTATTATTAGTAATTATAATAAGTTATTAATGTTTTTGAAATTTATAATTATGTCATTAAAAAAATTAATTTTTATTGGTTAATAACAATAATTGGAATTGGACTAAATTCAATTGTCTAATTGTTTAAGTAGTCTAATTGGTACTAATACAATAAGTCTAATATCCAATTGTTTAATTGTCCAATAAGTCTAATTGCCAATACTGTTATAATGCTAAGAAAGCAAAAAACACAGATGAACAAGTCTGTTTATTATGATGTGATTTGAATTAAGAAATGGCAATATTTGATTAAAAAGGTAATAAAATTTGAAATAATATTTGACAAAACTGTTGCATTAGATCATTTAGCATTTTATAATTTTTTTTAGATGGAAATTGATCAGGAAGTATTAAGTAATGAAATTAGAGGATAGGAATAAAATAATTAGCAAATTCTTTTTGGATTATTGATTAAGAACATCTTACATAAACAATTATTAAAATATAGAATATACATACTACTAGAACTCAAGAAGTAGCCATTAATTAGTATTACTTGACAAAGGTACACACTTATACACCTGCCTACATTTAATAAATAAAGAATTAGTATATCAGCATTTTTTTTTATGTAAAAATTTATTCACATTATACAACCTTCACATAAGTATGATTTCAAGTCAGTGGTATTTAAATCCTGATATTAAACAAAATAATCTTCTGCAATAATACTCTTTCTTTCTGGTTTATAATATAGTACTATCAGAAGACAATATAGTTTTTAAAAAAAATATTAATTTTTAACATTTCTTTTCAATTTGTGATGATTCATTAGGATCTTATCAACCTATAAAATCTACTAAAACTGTATATGCAGAATTGTTTGGATTATCAAGGAAGAGAATTGATTGTGTTATTAAAGCTGGTATATAACAAGAATTGTCAAACATACTTAAAATATTTATTCATGATACTCAAAATAAAATTAGTTCTCAAAAAGTAGAAAATCAAAACTCAGTTAATATTATTAATCCTAATATTATTAGACCTCCAAAAAGGCTTAAATCAAGTGTTAAACAAAATAGACAATAGGTTTTAAAGGATAGTATAATAAGTATTAATAATGGCAGTACTTTGAACATGAAAATTACAGAAACTGATAATATAAAAATATGTAAATATGAAAAGTATAAATAACATAGACATTATATAAAAACTTGTCAAAATGGTTAGTTGTTTTTGAACAAATGTATACTCTAAATATATGTATATGCTTTATTTTATTTGTATACAATTATATAATTTAAAATTTTTAATTTACAATAAAAAATAAATAGTACATTATATATCATGTGATATGTATTTGAACATCCCATATAAAATTAGAAATCATTTTTTATTTATTAAATTCATAAAAATTAGTTATATACTTAAAAATAATATGTACCTTTTACCAATAAGTTGCATTTGGAGGTTGAAACTATAAAAGTTAGCTTAACGTAAATTTTTTATATAAGTATAGTATTAAATAAAAAAGTGTTTAAATAAGTAAAATTGATCCTAAAAAATAAAAATATATAAAATATTTATCGCAAAACGTATATTTACGTGATTACATATTTTACAGTAAATTAATTATGTCAAAACTTTATAGAATAAATGATGAAAAAATTAATAAAATTAGTGTACCGTATAATAAATAATTTAAGAAAATTTATATTAATTTAAATATAAAAAATCAGTATTTATTAGTGATTTATCATAAAAGAAATGAAATAACCACTAACTGTTAATATTTAATATGTAATAATAATATAAATTCAAAATTCAACTTTATTTAATTCAGAAATAAATAAAATAAAGTAATAATAATACAAAAATAACATAAAATTATGTTACAAAAAATTTTTTACAGATAATTTCTGTTTTAATTTTTTAATTTTAACTAATAAATCATCAATTTCTTTAATTTCTTTATCTTTAAATCTATTAATAACATTATTTTTTATCTCATTATTTATTTTTATAAAACTTTTAATTTTTTCTTTAATAACATTATCCTTATAATTCAAAATTGAATATTCATCATAATTACTTTTCTCAAAAGTATGCTTTGTAAATGTAGATTTTTCTTCAAAATCTTTATAAATAGTATCTTGATCATGTTTCCTATTATCATACCAATCTTCTAAAGTTTTAGATTGACCAAAATAATAGATATGTTTAGGTTCAGGTTTAGGTTTCCATAAATGAATATGATATAATGCTTCATAATCTGCTATGAGTCTTGCTCGATGTTTTAATAAAGTTTGTCTACCTTTAATTTCTGCATTTTCATATACACCACTAAAAAATAAGCAAATAAATAAGAGAATACTAACTAAGTTATGATTACAAAATTAGCAAAAAAAATTTACCTCATAAAAGCAATTAACATATTTTGTAATAAGATTACAAGAAATATACTAGCAATTAAAGTAAATATATCAACAGCCTAAAAATCAAATTCATCTCTTTGAACCCAATCATCACCAATCCAAAAATATGCTGCCATTATTGCTGTAGAAAAAGTTGAAAATGGATTATCTCCAGATGTAGGATCAAAATCAGATTTAAACTTAACATCAAGTGTCTCATTTGTTGAAGGATTTGTAGCAACTCCACTGTATGTAGAATCTTTGATTTTAATATTTGTGGGATCTCTAAGTAGTACATACCTATATATAATAATAAAATAAGAAATTTATTCATATTGAAATTTAAAATAAACTGAATTAATTAAAAAAAAAGTTTTCATACATTGCATGTGCAAAAGCAAATATCACAATTAATATAAACAAAAGAAATGGAATTATAGCTTTTAAGATAACTCCAACATGATAAATATAAGTGCCCATGTAGTCTATCAAATAGAAAAAAAATCAATTAATAAAATTATCATGTAATTTTTAAACTTTATCCTAAATTATATATTTTTTACCTGATATTATGCGAAGATACAAAATCTAAATTTATTAAAATTGATTAATTAATATAGAAAAGAAATAATCAATTGCAAACTAAACTTACTGATTCAATCCAAAGAAAAAAAATTGAGAAAGATATTCCCATAATTAAATTAGCATCAGTTTCTTCGACACTTCCAAACCCGTCAGAAAATTTGAAATTTTTTAGCATTTTTGTCATTATTATTACAGAAAGTACAATAGAAAATATATCAAAAATATTATATATTTCACTAAAATATTTTCTAGGTCCACGATAAAAAAACTCTAACACTTCAGTAACAAGTTGATAAATTGCCAAATAATAGAATATAACAATTAATGTAAATAGAAATTCTCCATTTATAATAGTGCTATGATCCCAATATACCCAGCTAATTAATCCAAAACAAATAGCAAAAATAAGAAATCGAATGAAAAAAAGTAAAAAGAAATTTCTTGCTTTTTGCCAACAAAAATCTATAACTGCTTCAATTGCTGGATTATCATAGATATCATCATTATTCTCATACAATATCATCCTAGAAAAGGGACTTAATTTATCCTTCTCATCTTTACGAATCTTATACAATCGTGGTATAAATATAAATAAAAAAATATTTGAAACAATATGCTTGAAATTATATTCTTTTTTCTTTTGAATTCTGTTTATAGTGTTTATAGTATTTATAATAAAACCAGGAAGGGGAACTACTCGTAAGGCTATTGGTGATTTTTCAAGGTTATTATCAAAGTTTTCAAAATTTTTGAATATACTACTCTTAAAAGATTTAAGTGAATCCGAAATTTTATAGAGTGACTTGTGTTTATCAGACTTCAGTTCAACTGTAGGTCTAAATGCTCTAAACTTGATATTATGATTATGTCTTTCTTGGTATTTTATTAGAATAATTTTATCGGGATCTTGACCTGAAAAGTGATCCTGATCTGCAAAACATCCTTTAAAAAATAATTTTCTAGCATAATCATCTATTTTGAAGGATAAAAATTGTAAATTTCATAAATTCCTTTAAATGAAAATAAAATTAGATTTAAAAAACATTAAAAACAAACCATAATTATATTTAAATAACAGAGGAATTGCTTCAGAAACAGTACACAGCCAACCCACACAATCTGTTGCATGTCTAGAATAATATTCCAAAAGATATGCAACAACAATTGTATCTTTAAGTTCACAGCCTATGAATAAATTAAAGTTATTTCATCATGACAAATAATAGTGTGACCATAAAGTTAAAATTACCTTTGCAATGATAAATTGCTAATTTCATATTATTTTTTGGCTTGATGTTTTCATTATCTTTTAACCAGTTGTCTTTTCTTTTATCAAAGTCAAGGTCGTCATCTTCTAAAAACTTTTCTCCCGGCCATGAACTATTTCTTGGTATATGTCTTGTTTTACAATCTTTCTCTTTTTCTATTCCGTCTTCTTCATCTCCAAACAAAATAAACTTTATCAAATGATCGCAATCACTAAGAATTAAAATCTTCATGACATTGTATCGAACATCCAACCATTTAAAATTTTCTGGCTCATATTTAGCATACCTCCAAACTATATGTTTGATGTAGGTAACTATCTCCTCATACTTTTTAATTAAAAGAAAATGTTAATTACTTCGCTTCCTAAAAACAAATAATTTATTTAAATTCTTTTTAAAATTAACTTACTTCATGTACTTTAGCATAATTATTTGCAAGGGATTTAAAATGTTTATTAAGATGTTCTAATGCTTTGCAAGCATGTCTTACTGCATGAAATTTTTCAATAAGATATTTTCGTTTAATTTTTTTTTTCCAGGTTTTCTTTTGTTGTTCAATTTTATCTGGTTTATCATTTTTTTCCTTTATTGTGTCATGTTCTTTCTTTTTTATATTCTCTTTGTTATCTTTATTAACTGTTACATGCCAATGGACTTCTAAAGAGAAATCAGTCAATTTATCATGTAACTTATCATTTGTTCCATATTTAAAATTTTCAATAATTTGTAATTTTGTTTTTTCACTTTCTTGATTTACTGGAATACGATTTGTCCATATATATTCAAGAAATGGTTCTCCTTTGTTAGGAAGATTTCTATTTTTCTTTTTATCATCAGAATGGATTTGATGCCAAATTTGAACAGTTGTTCTGCCAACAATAAGTTGTAAAGTTTCTGTTTCTTTTCCTTTTTTATTTTGATAAAGACAGTATGAATTTCTTTCATAATCATCTGATACCCATGGTTCTTTGTCATTAACTATTGGTTTAAAATTTCCTATATTTTCATCATAATATATAACATGATTCTCATCTGACTCTCCATTTGGTTTTATTCCTTTATCTTTTTTTAATTTTATATTTGCATTATCAAATTCTTTCTTTTTTTCCATTTTGTCATGTTTTAATGCTTTTTCAACTTCTTTAAGAACTGAAGAAACGTTTCCATCATCACTGACCTGTAAAATATTTCCTGAAGTTCTGGCTAAACGAAAATCAATATTCTTTCTAGTAGTAACTGAAAAATTGTCTAACTCCGCTGATTTAACATTAGTTACGTTACCATTATTATATAAATCCCAAATCTTAAAGATTAGCTCTTTTTTGCCTTCTTTCGAATCTGGTCTTTCGCCTATTATAAGTAATTTTTCATCACTATCAACAAACTCCAATAAACATATTTTTTCTATTTCATCAATTTTTTTTGTTGTGACTTGTAAACCATTTTCTATATAATATAAACTAATAAATGTGAAATAAATAATATGAAATTAAATTATACAACTCCATTAGAAGAAAATTGATAAATAAAAATGACTTATTAACAACAGACACAACTTACTTAATATTAGTTCCCCAAGTAAAACAAAGTAGTAATTTACTAACTGAAAAATTATCGTAATTGTGCTGTTTTATGCATTCATCTTTATTCTCGTCTCTTTTTGCAATAGTCTCTAATTCCATTTTTGCCAAATTGTAAACTAAAAAACAAAAGATATTAAGTTAATTACGAATGTTTAAGAGATGAACAATTATATGTTTCTTTACCTTCAAGTGATTGAACGTCCTTTTTATATTGTGTAACCAAAAAATATTCATTGTAAATACATGAGAGAAGTCGTTTCATGCAACTTGAATCTTTATACCAAGTATTCAATTCACTTTCAATGCTGTGTGGATAATCAAATCTCTCATTCAAATTAAAAAAATCAAAATGATTATTAGATTCAAAATTAAATATCCCATGGAAATTTAATATAATGAATCTCTTTAGTTCCACATCGTATAACGATTTTGATTTATTTTCATTATTTTCATTTGAAACTTCTATGAAACTACAAATTCCTGAAATATTATCAGAATAATAACGAGTCACAGCACTAAGATAATAACTATAATTTTTCTCCTCTACTTTTTCGGTTTTGTTTTTTATTTCTATATCTTCTTTTTCGTTTTCTTTTTTTATTTCTATATCTTCTTTTTCGTTTTCTTCTTTTATTTCCATATCTTCTTTTTCGTTTTCTTCTTTTATTTCCACTCTTTCTAGTTTAAGACGATAAATGGCGATTCCTTTTTTGGTACTATTTGGTTTAGGTATATCATCTTTAAAATTTTCGCTTTTAGGTTCTTGCATATTTACTGTAACACTACTAGATTTGACTTCGCATAATGGGCAATATGTAACTTCTCCAATATTTCCTTTTTTATAATCAAACTTTGGATTATTTTTCTTCTTTGTTCCTTTCATATCTTCGTCAACGTTTCCTTTCATATCTTCGTTAACGTTTATGCGAGATATGGCAACAAGAATAAAATATTCGTCATCTTTTTCCTGGTGCATGTTTGATATATCAAAGGACCAATCAAATTCTTTCGAGTTGCTTTCCTTGTTTTCTGAATCTTTGAATGGAAGTGGCGTGTAGTCTGTATAGTAAAACTTATCAATGGCAAAGCCTTCATCTATTTTAAAATAAGCGATTGTTTTATCAAATTTTTCAGATTTTTCGAGTTTTTTCTTGTTTTTGGAATATTCCTCTTCATTATTAGCGAATTTGAATAGACGATGATCAGTGTTTTCTAATATTTTAATTCGAAGGTTTTCTATTTTTTTTTTTTTTTAAAAAAAAATAATGTCATTTAAAATTACGAAATTTTTTCTAATCATGAAATTTATTTTTTTACCTGTATCGAATGTAACGACAAATTTTCCATCTTGACAAATTGCAATTCGATAATCTTCCTTCTTAGTAGTAATCTGATCGTTTCCAAAAAATACCCTTTTACTCTTATTCCCAGGCATGTTAAAAGGCATTTATCTAAAGATAATCCGGAAGGAAATACGAATCAGTGAAGTTATTCTATTTTTGCGAGAATTTATCCGTTTATTTATTTATTTATTTTTTTTTAAAAAAAAAAGAAAACGAAATTTTTAATAGCTTCTGTAACACAGAACAACCTCAAATCGGAAGTCACAATAAAAATAATTTATACGACGTTGGTATTATAATTTTCGTGAAAATCTTTGATTAACAATTTTTTATTGAAAAAGTCTAAAATTAGTAAATTAAGAAACTGTGCATGATCATGCAGATTGCATGTTTGTAAAATACAAATTAGTATTTATTTAAATATATGCAACATAAATATTTCACCAGAAAGCATATTTTTTTCATTGGAAAATCGAAAATAGTTTTATCATAAAAAATTATTATTATTAGATGAATTTAATTTGGAAATTTGGGAGACTTTTTAACTGTGCGTATTTCGACTTTCATATGATTGAGGCTGAATCATGATTGAAATCGACGTTTTTTTATTAGAAATTTTATTTTTTAAAAATATTTAGATCCTTCCGAACAAATGAAATTCAACTACGTACAAATTTTTGAATTTGATTACACGCAATTTATATATTGTTATTTTTTTTATTTTTATGAATAAAAAAGTGCTCATTCATTCATTAAAAATTACAAATATAAATCGATTTTTTGGATATTTTGAATAAATTTTATTGATTCCAGAAAAAAAGGAAATACCAAATGGAACGAAACGTTCCATTATTTTCACTATTTTCTTTTTTCACGAAAGTCAAATAATTTAAAATCACGTCATTTTAACACATTGCGCACACTAATTAACTTTCATAATTAATTGAAGCGGTATTAAACAATTATGATGTCCAATCATTTGTTAACTTTTAAACAGTTAATTTGTGGCTTTTATTTCGAAAAAATAAACTTTTTTCAACTATCGTTTATCACATTAATTCTTTTTTTAATAAAAAACAAGATTAAACTTAGAATCTGCACATGATATGATCATTCTATTTTAGATCTAGGTTCCAATTGACCTTTCCTTCTTTTGGTTTAGTTAAAATAAAAAGTACGGTACGTGATTCCCTTTTTATTTTTATTTTTTCATATTTGTTTAGTACATAATTTGGTGATGCAGTCTTTAAAAAATTTAAGAGCTGGTGGATCATTTTTATAGGCCATTTAGCTCAATTAAGTCGATAGCCTTTAGAAAATATTTTACATTTTGAAATTAGGATAGCTCTCATAATAATGATATAAAAATTGAAATAATATTTTATTCTTTAACCTTTTAGTAAGTGAATCAAACTTCAATATCAATTTTTTTTTTACTTTTTACTTAAATAAACTAAGAAAACGAATTAAAAACTTTAAAAATAAACAACGAAGAAACTAAAGATGCAAAAGTTCAGAAGCGGATGGATGCGACAAAAAAAAAAAAAAATGTACGTACAGTACTTTATATCATATACGAAAATATTCTTGAGTAGTTTGTATGAGTTTTTATTTTTTAAAATTTTTAACTAAAATGATAAACCGTATTTTTATTAATTTTTGAATTTTTCGATAAAATTTTTTCTAATAAATTATTAAGAAATTTAAAAATACTACAGTACATTGTAAATTTAATTAATCATGGGTGGGCGTCGAAATTGTAATATGGTTATAGCATAAGTCGTATGTGATATGTCGTAATGCTGTAAATTTTTTTTACGGTTACAGTATTTTAAATAATTTCGACATATGCCATAACGCCGATGCTGTAATTAAAGAATTTCAATGGTACCCATATTTTTAATTGGATTTTACTTTACACTCTTTTACTATGTGGTGTGGTAAAAAATATCATTTTTTTGCACAAAAAAAAAAATAAACAAGTAAATAAATAAAATTAAAAAAAAGGTTGTTTAGCAAAATGAACATGAAGTGATGCATTATGAAAACTAAAACACCTCCCAAATACCTAACTCGTAATATGGGGAGTGTATAACTTTGTGTTTTTTTTTTAATTTTCAAAGTTTAGCTTATTTATTATTGTTTCGCATTCACTTTTTTATATTTTAATTATTCTAGAAACTGTAAAGTTCAATGAATTCTTTTATCGGAAGTGATAAAAAATTTAAAAGAGGAGCCAATTTATCAGTTCTATTGTTGCGAAAAACCGGGTCACATGATAAAGATCGATCATCAATCGACTATTTGCTTATGAAATTACTGTACATACTGTATGTTATAGTTAACTTACACCACTTTCTCGATTATTATATATAGAGAAGCCGAGAAGGGAATCAGCGAGCAATTAGATAGACAAGTAGTTTATTCCCTTCGTTTCGACTATTGCCGATCGTCGGCTGAGGCAGCATCGATTTGATCATTATTTTATTACATTTATACTTATTATAAGTTATCTCACTTATAACTATATAGAAATCAATTTATTAATAAAATAATATGTAGGTTAAGTAAAAAAAAAAGACATTCTTATATAAAAGATATGATTTATTAACTGGTTTGAAATATAACAATTCATTAAATAAATTTGGTCAAATTAATAAAAATTTAATAAAAATTTTTTAAATGCATATATTAAATAATGTTAAAATTATTCTGATAATAAAAAAGTTATTAACCTGTAAAATTCAGGTATTTTATATTATCTTTAGATTTGAAATATATAATAATTCTGACCAGTTATTATATTTTTGGTTGAAATATAAGTTTAATTCTAGTCAATATCAAAAGTCTTAAAAATAAAAATCTTAATTTTAGCTAAAGTTAATAATTTTAGCCAGAATTATAATAAAGTATTAATCATATAATTTTGATTTCTGTCCTATGATTTTTTAAATTATTTAATTTGAAACATATTGATAAATTTGTTATATCTCTTATTATAGTATTATATATTTTGAATTGTATGTTCTTCTAAATTTAACAAAAAAGATTTAAGAATTCAAGTATTAAAACTTTCTAATATAATGGGAAAATTTGTAAATTTCTCATTATATTAAATATTTTATTTGCCTTTCAGTTATTATTATCTTTTGTGAATAATTAATTGCTTTATTTGCTAATTTAATCCATATATTTATATGATTATCATAATAGACCAAATTTTACAAAGATTTTGATTTTCAAATGCTTTTTTAAAGAATTTGCTTATAATTCAGCAGTAATGTGCTCTTGGAAGATTGGAAGCAATATTGGAAGCACCTTTGGAAATTAGAAAGATTGAAAGCATAATTTTCTAATAAAACCATTTGGATTGGAAGCTTTCAACCAAATTTTTATACCATTGGAAGTATACATCACTGCAATTTAGTAAATACATATTAGTAATAAATAAAACAAATTTTTCTTTAGAAAAACCGTTGAGATTTCAAAAATTACCATGAAAAAAAAAATGAAAACATGAAACTCAAAATAAATAAATAAATATGTATTAATAAATAAATATCCCTAGGGATTTTTTTCAATTTTTAATTTCGGGCGCAAATCCTTACTATTTACAGAAAATACGGATTTCTTTATTTTAGGTAATTTATTTTATATTTTTTTTTTTTCCGCAGTGCATATTAAATTTTATTAAAAAAATAAAAGATAAAACATTACATGTGAAATCTATACTAATTAATATAAATAAATTTAATACCGTTGTCAAGTAATTTATTTTATAATTTAATAGGTTTATTATATTTTAAATAAATTATTTTAATTAATATAAAAAGTTAATTTAATAAAGATAGTATTTAGTTTTTTTATATTAGATTTATTAAATGCAAATAAATTATTTTATTTATTTTTTAAAAGAAAATCATCTAAATTATATTGATTTATATCCAATATTCCTATATGACCATGTATAGCAAAATTATATAGTTATCCGATAGTATTTTATATGCAATATAATATTATCGGATAACTATTATAATATCCGTTCAATCCGGATATAAAGTATCTAGATAAATATTCGGATTAACGGTCTCTATTTTACAAAGTTATTGAAGTATAATATAATAAAGAATAGGAAACAAAGAGAAGTTTAAAAATAAACATAGCAAATGAAAAAAGATGATGGAAAGATAAGAAAAAAAATAGTATAAAAAAAAAGATTTTAAAATATACTGAATACTGGTTATATGTAAAATATAATAGTAATGAAATAATTTAATTATTTATAATGAATATAATATATATAAAATATAATTGGAAAAAATACAATGTCAACAATGATATGATCACAAAATTCACAAAATTTACTTTTTTTCCCATTTTTCCCAATGTATAAATTAAGGGAGCTCACGTATTACTCTCCTCCTTTAACGTTAATAATTACGTTATTATTAGGTAATACTAACAGCTAATGTATAATAATAATAAACCGACAAAAATAATTTTATAAGATACGACATGATAATTATAAATTGTATAATTGATCGAAATTTTTTTAAATTGCCCTATTAGTTAAAACTTGAATATGTAATCACATTAAGATCCCATTTTTGGAATTTGAATATGAAAGGTTATACATATTAAGAAACTATATAATGATACAGATTTTCCGTTGATCCCGAATAATAATGATTCAAGGGATTGGTTACTATAATATAATTTCTTTGTACCTGGTATTGTTTTTTAATTTCAATGATCATCACGGATTTCTTTTTTAATGTTGTTAAATTAATGATCTTTTAGGCTGAAGAGAACGATTGTACGTTAATCCTTCATGTTACTTTTGCACAGCCGAATTCCACATAATATACAGTCCTAATTATTGTATTATATAAAATAAAATAAAATTTTTTATATTACGTAGGGAAAAAAAGACAAAAAAAAAAATTTTAATTTAGAATTTTGGTAAATAAATAAATAAACAAACAAAATTGTTTCTTTTTTACTATCTAATAGTAGTTATTATTAGATCAGAAAAAAATATAAAATAACCTTCTATGACGGTTTAACTCAAATGTTTTTAACTACGGAAAAAAAATTCTTTTTCTGTTTTTTTTTTTTTTCCTTAATAACTTCTCTTTCAATTTTTTTTAAACCTTTCCATTAGTTCCTTTTTTTATGTGATATATATTTAAATATATATCAAAAAAAAAGAAACCTCAAGGATTTTTTTTGATTCAGTTCTCACCTTAAAAAAAAAATAATATTCGAAACTTCGTATAAATTTTTACAATGGATCATGCTCATAAATCAAATTTTACCGAAACTATCAAACGTGCTCCTTCAAAGGTTCCGTCTTACGCTAGTCTTATTATTCGTAGACGCCAAAATAGGCGAATGAGACATGGCCGGATTACAATTAATACATATATGTTTATTAGAAGATTACCAGCACAAAACCCAAATAATCCATCCATAAATCGATTTTTTAGTGGATATACTTTTCCCTAAACATGTTTCAATTAATATTTAATATTTAATTAAGATATCATCTTTACGTTTTATTCGTTTTATTCAAATAAATTCGAAAAATGCAAAATCTGTATATGACAAGACTCGAATATCTCAAATATCGTTGGCAAACCCACTTTTTCGAAATTAATTTTATATTTAATTTTATCGTATATTATTAATATTTAAAATATCTAAACCACTCTCTCCCCAATTAAAAAAAAGTATACTGTATATAACTTTCGATTTCGGTTCTTTTTCTTAATAATAGTTATAACCTTTTAATATTCTTTAACAAATAACTAAAAATTTTCCCTTTACTTGGTTTTAACTTAATTTTTTTCTTTCCGAAGAGGTTTACTTTCTCTGCGGTGACGTGTCTTTCGACTTTCGAGTTTTTAAAGAAATAACTTTCTTTTTTTTATTGTAAACAAACTAGACACCTTTTCATTATTTTATTAATACATTTTTTCTTTATTTTATTCCGGGAAGTTGTGTTTTATTAAACACTTCCGCGGCAAACATTAGTTTCTTCCCGGATAGAAACTTTCAATATGAAAATTATTATTTTAACTCAAAAAACACTTAAGTAGCATGACGTATCTAGATTTGATTTATGATGTCACAAGATATTAAATCGGCCAACCAATCAGACTTTTTCGGCTATTGGCAAAACGGAAAATTTTTCCACGGTCAACTTTTCAATTTTATTTTTCTTTTCCTTTGGTTTTCTTTATTTGTATTGGTTTTAGGCTTGGGAAGCTTGGTTAGATTGTTGTTATAGCTTTTTAATTTTTCGTAATTTTATTCTAATTTTAATGTACTGTTCATGGTCAATAAAAAAAGAAGGAATAATTCTCCTTATATATATTTATTTTAAAAACTTTTTTTTTTTGAAGGAAATTTCTTTTATTTTATTTTCTTTTCTTTATTAACATTATCAACACGAGACAACAACTATTAATACAAAAAACTTTTCAATTAGAAAAAAAAATCTAATTAATGATAATTGCCAATTTATATTTTATATTTAAATAAATGATAAGAAAAAAAAATGAATTGACATTGTCGAGGACACCTTCTTGACCCAGAAGAGATGTCGTACGAATAATTTTTGCGTCCAGTACACATGAAAATTAAACTGATGGTTTTAAAAAAAAAAAGAAAAAAATTTATTTATTTCAATTATCAGTATTTTCTTTTTTACTCCGCTAAAAATGCTTGGCCTCTTTATAATTCTAAAGAAGGGTGGACTGTTCTTTAGTCAAAATTTTTTTACTCATATTACTTCGTCCCCGGTTGATTAATTTCTATATTAATAGAAGAAAGGGCCGGAGAAAATAAATTTAAAGTGGCATTTGCAAAAGAATTAATTTTTATTTTATGATGTACAGTACGTCTAGTAAAGTGAGTTGACTTTAGTAACATTATCGTTATCAACTACGACTCTTAGTGTTTTAGTATAATTTTTTGACACTTTTGATTTATTGTAACAAATATATTTTTTTAACTAGGCTATTTATCTTATTCTTCAATTCGCATATATTGAAGAACTTCTTGCTACTGTCAAGAAATTCTTTTATGATAAATTTACCAGTCTTATTCGAAACTCTAGTCAATTTCACAAATTCGATTTTGATAAAGATTTTAGCATAATATTAGATTATATCAAAGAATAGGACTTCAAGGTTCCAAATATTCTTTAATATGTTATATTCTAAAAAATGAGAATAATTATCTGATTATTTAGTTCATTAATTTTTTTAGGGTCACGATAGGTATCCAAACCGCGACCATTTAAGGATAAAAAAAAACTTGGTTAGTAAATTCATGTTTTCATTTATTTTTAAGGAATAAATTTTTTTGATAAATAAAAAATTTCTTTTATGAACTCGATTGTCATTGATGAAATTGCTCATGATATTGAAGACCTTCATCTACGTAGTGGAAAGCGAGGACGTAGCGGACGAAAACAGTTTGGAGTTACCAAATGATCCAACGAATCCAATGTTTCATAAGAGTAAAGACATATTTAAAAAAAACAGCCTATTGATTAATAATTGTTTATTATAAAATAAGCAAGTTAGAAAGACATTGCTTTTTGTATGGGATGATAAATTGTTAAAATTGGCAAAAGAAGAGATGGAAAGTTTGGATTATAGTGGAGATAAAGATACAGGGTGTGGCATTAGTTAGAGATGTTATGAGTCCAGAATCGGAAACTGCATTTGCTAAATTGGATACATTAGATGAAATTCGTGCTTCTGCTAAAAAAAATGAAACTTTGCGAAGTGATTTGTGCGAATGTATAAGACGTGTACAACAGATATTGGAAGGACGTACAGAAAGATTAGTTTTACGTGATGAACCATTTCAGTGCTATGATCCAACAGATAAAATTATGATTGATGAATTTTTTAGTGTAAATAATTTTAGAAAATTACATATATTAATGTTAATATTGAAAATTCATTAATATTTATTCTAATATATCCACATTGTTTTTAGATAATTTTATTGATTGATCGAACCTTAAAGATTTCAGAAACAACAAGCGATATTTTATCAAAAAAAACCACAATTACAACAATTTATGAAAACACATTGCAGGCAGCACCAATATGTTTTTCAGGCGAGTTAGTTTCATTTTTTAATCCTCAATTTAATACAATTATATTAGGATAAATTCTCATTTTTTAAATAGAAAAAAAAATGTGGACAATCATCATGTACTATTTGTCAATCTGTTCGGCTTCCAGATGACATTTTTGTTTCACTTGATTGGCTGCCAGATCCTATTCTTCTACAAGCGCATCAAGATTTTTTTATTTTATTATATATAGAATCTTTGATAAACAAAGTTTCATTAATTGCAGTGGATAAAGATCATCATGCCAACTTTCAAACAGCATATCGGTCAGGGATTACAGAACAATATCGTTCAACACTTATGACAACAATGGCAAATAGTGAACATGTACCATCATCCATTTTTACAAATACACGAGTTTGTGAGTTTATTCAATGTTTTCAATGTGAAAAGATGCGATGTCTTTACAGTGAGCGTGTATTATCAGCAGAAGATAAGATAGTATGCCAAATTGCCATAGATAATTGGGATTACAGTTGTGGATCACCATTTGTACCAGAGGATAATAATCTATACAACAAAGTTTTTGTACGAGAAAAATTAGTTGTGAAATGCCAATGGAATTGGCATATTATTCATGCCAAAAAGCAAAATACCAATAATGGCGATACTTGCTATTGGTGTGGACATGATAATGAATTGACAGAACCTCCAGAAAGCCTTAAGTTGAAATACAAATCATTGTTTCCATGCTGTACATTGTGCCAAAATGCGGGAAAGGATATTTTGTACATGGTGAAATTAAAACTCATACAAGGGCTGCAAAGAAACATAAGATTGGTAACTGAATAAAATTTTGGTAATAATTGTTGAATTGTTGAATATATAGTTCATTTTAAGGGTCGTAACTAAGGAAAAATTATTAAGATTTTATTAATTTTTCATTAATTTATTTTATAATTTATATTATTAGTTTAATTTATTTCAATAATTTAATTTTATACAAGGTATTTCAATAATTTAATTTATAAACTTCGGTAAATAATATTAGGTTTGGTGCGGCCTTATGAACAATAGAATATTTTCAGTAGTATTGTAAATTCCGGAATTTTTGAGAAATCTTCGGATCTTTGTCTGAGATAACTCTGGCAAATTTTAACAGTCTCTTGGAAAAGAACCGGTAAAATATTTTCTTTCCAGATTCTAGGTAAGTAAACTAGGAAGACGGAAACAGTTAAAGTCCGTCGCGCTGATTTACTTGGTTTCTTTTTTTATTTAAAAAAAATTTGATTAAAAAATACTAACACCAAATAAAATAAGTAGTCGTCAGTGAAACAAGTAAAAAGTGATGCATATCAAAAAAGGAAAAAACAGGGGTAATTAGTGAGGTGACGTCAGCGGATGGACGGAAGGAAAATTTCATGGGTTAATCCAAAATCATTAATTCGTTACAAGTGCTCTACAATATAAAGTCCTTCGCTACGCTCCGGACAATAATATATTATTATTATTTATTATTTTAATATCGTTACACTTGTTACACTTGGGACTAATTATAAAATTAATATAATATAATCATATCGTGATTGTACAATATTTATAATTCCATAAGGAGTTTCATAAAAAATAAAATAAAATGTATCAAAAAACACGTTACATGACTAACATGAGATCAACAACTCTAAAGGAACATGAGTTAGAACGTTCTCAAGTCTCAATGCAGATCAGTTTTTCCTAAGTATTGGTTTTCCATTTTTATCTATTTTCTATTTTTGCTCAAAGCAAAACCCTTAATCATATGCTTTTTTAATTCTTTTTTAATCAAATGTCAATGTCAGTCAGTTTATATAATCAGTTTATATAATTACACAATGATTTTTTTTTTAAAAAAAAATATATTTCTTATTAACTATTTACCTGTTAAACTATTTATGGTTTAAATCAATTTCTACTTTAACGTTTTAAGGAAGAAAAAAGTAATATATTATTGTTATTTACCGTGGAGTTTTTGCCAATAGAAAAGTAATTATAAAAGTGAGAAACAGAAAAAAAAAAATTATTACGATATTTATGTTATTATGTATAATATAATTTTATATATATATTATCCATCGTGACTTTTAACGTTGAAAAAAAAAATCCTTTTTTTTTTCTGCTTTGGCGAATTTTTTATTTCATAATTTTTTTTTTTTTTTGAAAGTTTTGAAGTTTTGTAACTTCTTCTTTCAAATTTTTTTTAAAAACTCCTTTCTATTAGTTCCTTTTTATGTAAATATATATAAAATAATAAACAAATCACAAGGATTTTTTGGTTCAGTTCTCACCTTGAAGAAAAGCAATATTCGAAACTTCGTATAAAATTTTTACAATGGATCATGCTCATAAATCCAATTTTACTGAAACTATCAGATGTGCTCCTTCAAAAGTTCCGTCTTACGCTAGTCTTATTATTCGTAGACGCCAAAATAGGCGAATGAGACATGGCCGGATTACAATTGATACATATATGTTTATTAGAAGATTACCAGCTCAAACCACAAATAACCTATCCATAAATCGATTTTTTGGTGGAACTACTTTTCCTTAAACATTTTTAATATTTCTTCGCTTACGTATTATTCAAATAATTCGAAAAATGCAAAATCTGTCAAATATAGTTGGCAAACCACTTTCGAAGTTAATTTTATCGCATATTCATAATTTAGATTATTTAAACGCCAATTATATATATACCTATATAGATATATATTTATATATTTGGAGACTCTCCTCGATCAAAAAGATTTTCGTTTTTAATTTTTTTCTTTCCGAGAAGATTTACTTTCTCTGCGGCGACGTGACTTTCGAGTTTTTTAAAGAAATAGTTTTTTTATTGTAAACAAAGAACAAACACCTTTTCGTTATTTAATTTCTATTTTTATACATTTTTTCTTTATTTTATTCCAATACTTTCGCGGCAAACATCCTTTTCTTATTAGTTTCTTTTCGGGTAGAAACTACCAATATGTCAATATAGAAATTATTATATTTTAAGCTCTTTTAGAACCAAAACACCTAAGCAAAATAATTAACGAACGTAACTTGTATAAAAAGATATCTTCAATGCAATCTATTTTTCACTTGACCTCCCCTTATTGTAAAAAATATATTATGCGGTCAAGTTCAAGAACGCGTCCGTGCTATACCATTTTTATTCTTACCAATTAACAATCAGGATTCAGAACTTCCCACGGACTATTGGCAAACCGGCAAAAATTTTTTCTACGACCAACGATACGACTCATCTTTAAATATCATGTGTTCTTAACAACTTTTATTCTACAGTGCTGGCAGAAAAAACTGGCACTCTTTTTTATAACTTCATAATTCCATGAGTTTTGAACCTAGAAACATAAATTTAGTATCATTGGATTCGCGATTCTAATGAGCTATGGTTTATTTTTCTGTAATCACTAGATATAAAGAAATGATGTAAATATCAAGTGTAATAAAAAGTAGTGTAACACATTTTCTTATTTACATTTTACCATATAATCCTATGAATTATAAACTTAGAGATATAAATTTATTACCATTCAATTCGTCTTAATGAGTAATTCCAACAAGTTATATTTCATCCTTCTGTGATTACTGGATGCAGAGTAATATAGAAAAGAAGTAAAAAAAGGAATAAGATTATTAATAAAAATGTGTGTCTTTATTTTTTAAAATGCATTTTAAATATAAAATTAGTGATAGAAAGTGAGGAGATATGATAAAGCGCGTAGTCTTAAAATATGTATTATAGAGTACAAAATAATAAATTTTTAAATTTTTTAAATAAAAACTGCATGAGATATCTCTTATTTTAAGTTTCAGTTTTTTCCTTTTCAATTTTATTTTCCTTTTTCCTTTGGTTTCTTTTTTTGTGTTGGTTTTAGGCTTGAGAAGTTCTTTTTACATTACAATATTTTATCATTGGAGAGGGGTGCACGGCTAATAGCAATTTTTATAAATTTTATTATAATTTTTATATACTGTTCCTTGTCTCAATGATGGTCAATAAAAAAAGGAATAATTCTCCTTATATATCTTTATTTTAAAAACTTTTTTTTTTGAAGGAAATTTCTTTTATTTATTTTATTTTCTCTATTAAATATTATCAACACAAGACAACAACTATTAATACAAAAAACTTTCCAATTAGAAAAAAATAGTAACTTATCTAATTAACGATAATTACTAATTTATATTTTATATTTACATTAAATAAAATAAAATGATAAGAAAAAAAAAATGAATTGACATTGTCGAGGACGCAAATGTTACCTTCTTGACCCAGAAGAGATGTCGTACGGGTAATTTTGCGTCCAGGACACATACATTAATTTTTCTTGATCAAATAACCAATTATCACTATTATTTTCAACATAATTATTATTTCCATTTTTCTCTTGTTCTTGCCTCGAAAGATTTGGCGGAACGGCAAGCTATTGATTAAGTAATTCCCATGTTTGAGCAAAAAACCAAAAAAATCGGTAGTACAAGAATAGAATCAGACTTTAAGCTATTATATTCAAAAAAAAAAAAACCGAATAAGACGTTCAACCTTGTTTATTTTATCAACAATTAATAAAAGAAAATATCATAATACACTTTAAATTTTATTTTCAATGTCATCAGATAAAATAATTTCAAAGTTACACCTTGATTAAGTTTGCCCAACATTTCCTGCATAAGATTATTCAAACTCTATTTTTGGATTATATTATTAAAAGATTTTCAAACAAAAACAAAAATATTTCTCAGCAATGAAGACATTCAAAAAAAATAATATAAATTATCAAATAGAACAAATAGTATACATTTCAATAAAAAATTAAAAGTTTGTTTAAAATGAAAATGAACTAGTCCCTAATCTCTTCGCTATTCTCTCTTTATCAAATCGTCAGTAATATTTCCATCTGATTCCAATGAATTCAAAATTAAAAGGTTTTGGATGGTCATGGAGGAATATTTTTAATTATAGGTCTTCTGTGCCTTCTTTCTATGGCGAGACATCACACTTGTTCGTGTACAACAAGGCCTAACTAATATTAGGTATTATCCTTTTTATTGTATCTGAGATTTTCTTCTTCTTTGATAACGATTAGCTCCTACAGTTGAACTAGGTTGCAGTTGGCCCCCGCAGGTTACAGCTCATTGATCCATGGGAATTACCTTTTGTTAATACAATTCTTTTACTCTCTTCAGGTGCCACCCAAGAAAAGGTGTCAAAATGTTGATTCACTGGAAATTTGTTTGTCAGCCTCCTCAATAGGTGATTTGTCCAGGCATTTTGATTCACTATCAGAGGATGCAGGCGCGGAGGGACCTTTTGTGGTTTTAATATGAGTTCCTCTGCTAGACCCTGCACTGACTTGCTGATACAAATAGAAAACCAAATCACGATTCATAATTCTTTTCTTTTTTTTAAAGTACGTCCAGTTTTTTATCGTCAAGTTATCATATCACAAAGAGCGTCCATATAAGAATGTCTTTACTTCTATATGTTTCAATAGCTTAGTGTTTTGAAATCTGAATTTTTCATTATTTATTAGATTCGATTTGAAGGATATCCTATTTTCATTTATAACAAAGTGGAAGTGTTATAATTATATGATCATTAATAATATGTCATTGCATGGCTTGAGTGTGCCTTATAGTACCTCCGCTACACTTCGGTCATTAACATTGTGATAAAATTTTTTCGTTCATATTATAGAGTACTGTAAAGTACGCGCTTCATCTGCATGACTTTTTTTGCTTCGAAGCAGTCTAATGCTCGGAATGAGAAATATCATCCTCCACAGAATTCCCTCGATCCCTTGTATCAAAGCGTCTTGGGTCCAATGGAATTGCAAGAGTATTAGTAATTATATTTTGAGCACGATACAAATACACTATTATAATGAATAATACTAGTACAAACGAGGTCTTTAAATAATCAAAATTGACGTCCAAAGAATCTTTTCAACGATATTATATTTCACTACACACTTGTTGAATAAATTATCTCGTTTTACGCTATCATCTAATTAATGAACACCATGAAGTAGGTGCAAGCTCCGCTTTATCTCCTCTTTCTTTATGATGGTGAACTTAGTAAACTTTGAAGTATACTGCTATGCTAATCATTTCTTTACGCTTGAATCATCTATAAATCTATTATTAAACACGTGTATCCCGACCATCCCATGTGTGATCACGTAATATATTTGGTGATTACTATTTACCAGTTTGTCACATTCGATTCAGTAAGAGTTTTTAGGATGAAAGTAGGGAAAAAAAACTGAACAAGAAAGTAGGGAAGTAAAATTCGTGAGGTTTATATATTATAATATCCATGTACAAAAAATAAACAATTTATGCAAAAGCGCGTGAAAACCAAAGGAATGTAGCACTTAATTATCATCTGCCACATCTGTCAATCAACAATTGCCCCATTTAGATTAACTGAAAATTAAACTGATGGTTTTAAAGTATCCAAAAAAAAAAAAAAAATTATTTATATCAGTTATCAGTATTTTCATTTCTTACTCCGCCAAAAATGCTTGGCCTCTTTACAATTCTAAAGAAAGGTGGAACTGTTCTTTAGTCAAGACCTTTTTACTCATATTACTTCGTCCCCGGTTAATTAATTAATATATTAATTTCCACGATTTTGTAACGCATTGTTATTAGCGGCCAAAGTAGCATTCAGAGCGTTAACGGCATTTATTAACATTATTCCAGTTATTTCCTCCTGCTCCGAGGGCATTCGTTAGGTTATTTAAGGCATAGAAGAAGGGTCGGAGAAAATAGTTATATTAAATTTAAAATGGGCATTAGTTCTTATTTTGTGAAGTATGTCTAGTAAAGTGAGTTGACTTTAGTAACATTATCAACTACGACTCTTAGTGTTTAGTATAATTTTTTGTAACAAATATATTTTTTTAACTAGGCTGTTTATCATAAAATTCTTCAATTCGCATATATTGAAGAACTTCTTGCAACTGTCAAGAAATTCTTTTGTGATAAATTTGCTAGTCTTATTCGAGACTTTTAGTCAATTTCACAAATTCGATTTTGATGAAGATTTAACATAATATTTATTAGATTATATCAAAGAATAGGACTCCAAGGTTCCAAATATTCTTTAATATGTTATATTCTAAAAAATGAGGATAATTATCTAATTATTTAGTTCATTATTTTTTTAGGGTCACGATAGGTACCATCTAAACCGCGACCATTTAAGGATAAAAGAAAAACTTGGTTAGTAAATTCATATTTTCATTTATTTTTAGAAATAAATTTTTATGATAAATAAAAGATTTCTTTTTTTATTCAGGCATGCATGACATATTAAAACCTCCTACAAACTCGATTATCATTGAAGATGAAATTGTTCGTAATATTGAAGACCTTCATCTACGTAGAAGAAGCGAGGACGTAGCATGCGAAAACAGTTCGGAACTACCAAACGATCTAACGAATCAAATGTTTCATCAAAGTAAAAGACGTATTTATTAATAATTGTTTATTGTAAAATAAAGCGATAAGAAGCAAGTTCAAAATACATTGATTGTATGGGATGATCAATTGTTAAAAAGAAATGAAAAGTTTGGATTATAGTGGAGATAAAGGATAGTGATATATTCATCAGTAGATCCACAAAATTTGTTGACCAAAATCAATTGAGTCAGGTATTATGAAGTACAAGATTTAGGTCAATATGACGATGAGGATAAAATTTGAAAAGGATGGTTATAATGAATTCAGCGGATCTAGCATATTATCGCTTTTAAAAAATATCACTGGACAGAAAGAAATTACGACCAGGATCTCGTTCCAGTATTAGCGAAAATGAAGGAACATTTTAATTAAAAAAATTGCAGTTCATTTACGAGACTTCGTTGCAAGAAATCTTATAGGAAAAAAGACTGGAAGTTTTAAGAGTATGTTATTAGTATGTATATGCTTTGAATCAATCTTTATTTAATTCTGTCATTAAAATAATCAAAAATTTCTTAATTTAAAAAAGGTATTCAGTCAACTTTGAAACAATCTATGGAAATGTCGTTGAAACGTATACTCACACCAAAATACATGTGGAGTAAACGGTGGGTTAAATTTGTATGATAAATATTAAAGACAATGATATGCTTACACACTTATCATTATATAGGTGTTGGTAAATGTGTTGCAATGGGACCAAAGTTTTAATGTATGATGCATACATCAAAATGTCGAAGAGCTCAATGTGAGAAATCAAATTATGGGAGATGACATCCAAGAACTATTCTGCCTACTACGAAAGGTGACCGCATTATCCCAAATGATAAGGGTCCAGCAAAATTTTTCGAATGAAACAGTCAACGTACTCTCGTACTCAAATTCGTTGACATGCAGCATCATATTTCATTTGGGGTACCAATTAAAATTTTCTTGACCGCGTCAGATGAAGTACAACGATATTGTCTTTGTGTTTGAGCCAAATCAAGTTATTTTTAAATCGTTACAAGGAAGATTTCGCGTTATTTTAAGCGAAATTCATGGAGTCAATCCTACCGATTCTCAAATTTCAGCTGTTTCATGGCTTGTTGGTGCTTAGATCGGTGGTGGAATTGTAAAATCACCCACAATTTATGTCAATGAAAATGAAATGAAACTTTAAAGCCAATAATACAGTAAAATGTTGAATTGGAGATGTATGAAAGAATTACGTGATACTATATCGGTTGATTCAGGATGGAAATTTCATTTATGAGTGATAATGATATTGAAAACGGGTTCTATGTATGCTGATATTTTGAACATGAAAAAAAAGTGCCGCCCAGTTATTATGAATGACGAACTCGATCGGGTTTGACGAATTTTATGTTTATGTAAGAACATATCTTTTAGATGTAAAATTGATTAATTTCGTTCAGAAGAAAAATTAGTTGTTAATTATCTTTTTTAACTTGAATAGGTTCGCTTTCCTCTTCTTGCTAGAATTTAGAAATTAGTGATCATTTACTGGAATAGAACAGAAATTACAAGTATGTTTACGAATCCCTTCAGGAACGATTTGAGCAAAATCTGTAATCTAGTGATTAGTGAATATATCAGAGGTTTTTATATTGCAAACATAGTTGCAAACATGAAGAGCGTTCAATAATATAACATCCCCATCTTGTTGTACAATAATCGCGATATGGTATGAAGATTTAAAGTAGGAAAAGTTGGTTTTGGATCATATTATGGATTCAAGGTTGACAAGAACAAGAATTTTATGAAAGCTACTTTAAAAAGTTAGAAGACTCATCTAAGTAGATACAGCGTATTTACTAGCAGATTTGACAGTGAGTCATAATGTGAGTTTTATTATCTTATTTTTAATTTTTTAATTTTTTATTTTTGTTTTTTTTTTAAAAAAAATACATGCTTTTTTGACTTATTATTAATTAATCATGTATACCTTCTCTTTTATTATCGAAGACTTGCTTTTGGTTATTATAAAATGGATTAAAGGTCCATTTGATACTTTTAGATCAGGTGCCGTAGAACAATTAAGAATAAAAATTGTTTTAGGTTAAAATTTAAATGTTGAATTATATGAAACATGGAAATGGAAAAGATGCTGTTAGGACAGCAATGATACTATTAATTATGGTATGTGTAGAATTAACTCTACAGTGTAGACATTTGTTGCTGACATGTATATATATATTTCTTACATTTTTAGCCAAAACAATAAATTCGATGGGACATATGCAGGACAACGATTATTAATGCGAGCGTTAACGAAGATCGTAATATTTTATTGATCTTTTTAATCTATACTATTAGTGAATAATCCCGACAAAATTGTATTTGTCGGTGAAGCATTAGTCGGTAATGAAGCAATTGATCGACTAACGAAATTTAATCAAGCTTTGAAATTACAAAATCCAAGACATATAGATGGGAATGATTTTAACGAAATTTGATACAGCTGATGGCGAGAATTAACATATGGTAATCAAACATTTAATCTAAAATTTTTTATTTTGGAACATGTTGGGGCACCGTACAATTGATTTTATTTGTTGGAACCGGACAAACGTATACAGATTTTAAGAACATGAAAAAGTTGGTCATATTATACATATTATTCACTCTCTTCTTAAGGAATGAAGATTTGGGGCACACAAATCATTCTGATTTAATGACGAATATGGTGAACACACTTTACACACTTAGAATAATAAAAAATTTTTTTAATAAATTAAATAATTATTTTGTTTTATTTTAATTGACCATTATTAATTTAACATCATTTCTTATCAAAATCACATCTCAATGATAGAGAGAAGACGTGTGATAGATAGTAAGGAGAATACGTGCGATAGGCCGAGTACGTGTAGTAGAGAGAATACGTGTGATACGTTTAATAGAGTACGTGTAATAGGGAGTACGTGCTGAATAAAAAAAGAAAAATATAATGATAAAAAAATAAACATCTAAATCAAATTAAATCAAATCTAAATCAATACTTATCATTCAGGTAATTAGCGATTGTGGCTTTGAATGAGATCACGTGTAGGTAGTTGGTAGGATTGTTGGCAAAAATTTTTATCCATGTCTTTATTTTACTTTACCTGTCAAAAGATGCGAGTGTACAAATAATTATTTGGTGTAAAAAAAGATAATCAAATAAAGTTATCATATCAACTCCTTGTTTCAAGATTTGTAGTTATCTCTCTTTTGATGTAGATTGACAATCATTAATACAGTTCAGGAACTGTATCTCTGATTTGACATTTAAATAAATTTTTTTTTTTAAAATACGTTCATCATACATAATTGTAGATTTCAATTCAGCACAGCAGGGGAGTACAGTACATAACTTTAGGGTAATCTTTTTAAAGATAAGAATGGGTGTAATTAATTGCGTGGGAGAAAAATTAACAAGTTTAAGAACAGGAAATCGTGAATAAACAAACTTTTAACAAGCCATATTCAGCCAACTATGGTAGATAATCTATTATCATTTCCTGTTTAACTACAACGTGAGGAAATATGGGTATTTTGGATATTTTTTTGTGGTGGAAAAAAAAAAAGTTTTTTTGAATATAAATTTTTTTTTTTATTTTTTTTTTATTCGATTAAACAAAATATTCTTTTATTTTTGTGATTTTTTTTTTGTGTAAAATAGCGCAAAAAAAAAAAGAAAATCTGATTTTTTTTTATTTACAAATATATTATTATCATTATCATTATTACTATTTATTATTATTACATTTTTATTTTTTGATGATTTGATGATGATTGATGATGAAATGATGAAATGATTTATTATTTATTATCACAAAAATAAATAAATAAATAAAAAAAAGATATCTTTTTTTTTTTTAATTAATATTTTTATTTATTGTAATATTTTTATTTATTGTGGAATTTATCTTTATTGTGAAAATTATCTTTATTGTGGAAATTATCTTTACTGTGAAAATTATCTTTATTGTGGAAATTATTTTATTGTAAAAAAAAAGAGGAAAATATTTGCTGTAAAAAAAAAGGAAGAAGAAAAAGAAAAAAAAAAAAAAATTTAAAAAGAATTATATAAAAGGAAATTATACAAGATTGAATGTTACATACACACATACACATATATATATATATTATATATATTTCTTTGCATATAATAATATAATGTAATATAATATAATAGTATTATAATAGAATTATAATATAATTGAATAATATAATATAATAACTGAATAATATAATAATATATAACACAATATATAAAATATGATCTTTATAATATAATATTTATAATATAATAATAATAGAATGAAATGGAATGATAGAATGGTTTAACAAAATCAACAAATCACAAATCACACACAAATGATCACAAAAAAAAAAAAAACGAACTACCGAATACCGAGAATACCGAATAAAACTTCTCAAAAAGAATCTTTTTTTTTATAATAATATAAACTTTTTTTTTTATAATAAATAATATTTACAAATAATATATAAACTTATTTTTATATATAACTAAAAATTAAAAATAACCAATGAAAATAAAAGATAAATTGCGCCACATACAAAGAAAAAAAAAAATCTAGGTTTTTTTTTTTTATTATTTACCAAGTAAAAAATGTTGTATATTTTTTTCGCCAAGATTATTAAGATTTAAGTTACGCCAAAATTGGCTCTCAACTTTTTCTCATTTTTTTCTTTAAAGGATTAACAATGAATGATTATTATTGTATATATTAATTTTTTTTTTTCGGGCGCGAAAAAATTAATGGAAATAACGGAAGATTATGACAAAATGTTTTTTCTTTTTTTAGAATTTTTGTTCATTTGGATTTTCTTTGAGTTTAACCATTAAAAAAAAAAAGAGTCAAAATCATTTCATTTATCAAATAAAAGGTCTAATTGGTTGATTGATTTGTCGAATGATTTAAAATAATAATAATAATAATAATAATAATAATTAATCACAATAATAAAAGAAAAGGTAAGAAGGATGGAAAAAAGAAAAGGGAAAGTAAAAAAACCTTTTTTTAATTTATGCAACGCGTACGGCAAACAGGCAACACAAAGTCTCGTGATGTAATTAAATAATTTGTAATTACCGCTTTGTGCATAGCATTAACATACATTATTACATTACATACATTGAACTCAAATTACCAAATAACGTAAATTAGAAACTTTAATATATAAAGAAAAAAAAAGAAAAAAAAAGAATCATTCATACTCTTTTTATAAAACCAAGTATAGATAATAAAAAATAATAATATAAATAAAAATAAAATAAAATAATAAACTTTTTTTGAAAATGAGTAAGTAGTACTACATAAAAAAAAAATAATACCCCACAAAAAGAGTAAAAAAATTTTACCGCGCCCAAACGAATAAAAGAGTAAAATGAGTGTACCCGAGTTAAAAAATGATGATGGGTCACTTAAAAAAAAAAATTGTTTTTTTTTTAAAGTTACGATTTCTTTAATAGATTGGACGGTTAAATCTGATAAAAAAGATGATGATGTATATGATGTATGTAATGTATGTATTGTATGTTTATGTTATGTTTCGGATGAAATATATTGAAGCTTTTTGATCTGCTTGTGACATATTCTAAGCTTTTTTTGGGGCAAATAAAAAATATATAACTTTAAAAAAGTTTGAATAACTTTATTAGGATTTTCTTTCTTTTTTTTTTTTATTATTTTATTGTTTCAGAAATTTTTTTCAGTGGGGAAATAAGAAAGACCGACTGGGAAATACGACCGACTGGGAATACAATTCAAAACTTGTAACAAACATTTTTATTTTATGAATATACAATATTAAAAAAGAGAAAAATTTGGGGAGTTTTTTTTTAATTGTTTATTGTTTTTCCTATTTTTTTTTTTAATTTTTATTTTTTTTTTGTGACATGTACCAAAAGATAACAACCGAGAAAAGGATCCACAATTCACAGTTTATTTGACATGATTACAAAATTAGTTTACAATCTTATCAAATTACAAAAAAATTACAAAATTACGGAATTATTACGATGATTGAGTAAACTTATAATCAAATCGGAGATCCTTTTTGGAATGTTTTAATGAGAAGGAACATATTTGGTGAGTGGTGAGACTTGGTTTCACTTGGTGACATCTTGTACAAAATTACCTCGTGAGCATTTTTGATGCAAATAATAAATTTACAAAAAAAGAAATTAAAAGAATACGTATAATACATATTTAGTACTTGGTACATATATGATACACACATAACATTACATTACCTGTATTTAATATTAAAACAGGAATAATAATAATAAAGTATAATATTTAATCTTTTCTAGATTATTCGATCGATGTTCCGAACTTGGTTCCTCAGTTTCAAAAGAGAAGTTATTTTGTAATAATATCATTTAGATGGGTAATCAATTTTTAACTAATAATAATAAGGTAATTAATAAATTACAAGGTAATAAAGATGACAAAATTCAATTAACCGTACGATTTTATTTTTTACTTTATTTAATCAAATGATAAACCTTTTGTGTGTGTTCAAATAAATGACCTTGGCCTCGTGATCATACTATGTGATCATTTTTATCAAATCTGCATTCAAAATTCCGAATTATATTTATTCAAACAAATTATTACATTTTTTTAATTTTCGAATCAGGTAACAAGGTTATCTTGAGTTATTTAATCTTGTATAAGTAACATACATACATAAACATACATCACATACAGTACATACAGTACATACATTACATTATCGAACAACATTCATCCGTTCAATATGCACCCCCAAAAAGGTCCGGAATTTCCAAATAATATTTAAATTGAGTATCAAATAAATAATAATAAACAAGCGACCCCCAAATAAAAATAAAAATAAAAAGTTATAAGGGTAATTAATAATAATAATTACTATATATATTAAAAATTGAGGGGGGGAGAAGAATAAGGAAGGAAAGAAGGGTAAAAAGGATAAAAAGGGTAAAAAAAAGGTAATAAAATAAAAAAATAAAATAAAAAATAAACAGATCACGGCTTAAACTTAAAATAAATGTAGTCGCCCCAAATAATTAGGATCTACTTTTATTATTCTTTTTTCTTTTGTTTCAGGCTTTTCAGCCAAACGACACGAAAGTTTATTTTAAGATGTAAACAAATTGTAAGTCGCGTAAAGAAATAAAGAAATAACGAACAAAAAAAAATAATAATATTGTAATTAATGAATGAAGCTAAATTCGCGAAAATAAATAAAATTTACACAAAGAAGAAAAAGTACGCGGTGAACGGTGAACACCGGTTTTATGTTGATATTGACAATTTAAATAAATAGAATTTCCTCCTTGTGTTATATGTGTTAAATGATAAGTGTTTAAAAAAAGTAAAATAGCCCGCGAAAAAAAAAAATAGGATTAATATAAAAATGTGACTCAAAAACTCAGGGTTGACTCAGGTCTCAGGAACGATCATTTAAAAAGGAAACGAATAAACATATAAATCACCTGAACATAATACGCATCACCTGATTAGGCAAAGTTAACAAATAATAAGGTGGTCACCTGGATAAGTTTACATTAAAAAAGAAAAAGGTGCTTCAATGTTTCAAATTTTCTCACCTTTTTTTTCTTAATTTGTAAAGTTCGGATCAATAAATATGTTTAATGATAATCCTAGCCTTACAATCAAATACGCAGCTGTGCGTGTTGCGTGTTCCAATCAGAGATGATGAGATGATGTTAACAATTAATAATAATAATAATAATAATAATTTCTCTTAGGAAACGTTTCGTCTTTCAAAAAAAAAAGGTTCCAATTTTGGAAAATTATTCTCTTTAATGCGGTCTATTATCGTGGTTATTATGGTCATTATTGTCATTATTGAGGTCATTATTGAGGTTATTATTAAGGTTGTTGTTTTATTATTCGCGATAAATTTTTCATATCTTTACTTTTCAAAACCTTCAAAACGCATTTTTTTTTTTACAAAGAAACCGACATGAAAAAAGCAGGGACATCCATTGTTAAAAAAAAAAGAAAGTTATTTTTGAAAACTAGATTTCATTAGAAATAGATCATTCATTGTTCAATTATTCATAGAAAAATTTTTTTTTTTTTATTTTTAATTAAAATAATAAATAAATAATTTTATCATTTTTTTTTTTTAAAAAAAAAAAACCTTTTTTTTTTTCTTTCCAAAGAATTTCTCAAAATCAATAATAATACTTGTCGGCGTTTGATAAACAAGAAATTCCAAAAATGTTCCTAAATAAAACTTTAAAAATAATGAACGAATTAAAAAATGAACGAAACCGAAAACAAAATAAAAATATATATATATATATATAAAATATAAATAAAAAATATATATTCATTATACTCTTATTCTATTTTATTTTATTTATTTCTATTTTATTCTATTTAATGTTTATTTTATTTTTTTTTGATGGGGTATGAAATTCTCTAAATTTTTTCTCATTGTCAAAAAGAAATAAACAAAAAATTTGCTTGGCTGAAGGCAGAATATTATTTTTTTTTACTCTTTTTGTTGGTATTTGTATGCTAGGTAATGATAAATAAAAAAGCAAGGAGCTGCCAAGGTTAAAAAAAACCATCGTCATTATAAAGAAAAGTCAATCAAAAAAAAAAAAAATATGTTTCTCCTGTAAGAAAAAAAAAAACTTGTAAAAAAAAAAAAAAAAACCTTTTGTTATTTATTTATTGTTCAG